>JARTUT010002226.1:0-183748 GCA_030674115.1 Micraspis discolor
ACACAACAATTTTTCGAACATTAAAGGAGAGTAAAATGCATCCCTATAAAATGATACCAACTCAGGAGCCCATGGAAGACGATTTCGATAGGAGAACGTATTTTTGTGAGCAAATGATGGAAATGTTAGATAACAATGTGATCCAATTAGAAGATATTTTGTTTTCTGATAAAGACACATTTACACTTCACGGTCATGTTAATCGTCAAAATTGCCGCTATTGGTCTGATGAGAATATTCACTAGATGGGAAAGGAACATACCCAATATCCTAAAAAGTGAATGTTTGGGCAGAAATTGTTGGAAATCATATCGTAGGTCCCTTTTTCATTGATGGCAACTTGAATGGAGATAAATATTTAGAACTGCTCCAAAATAATGTCGTGCCAACTTTGACAAACTTATATCCTGATCCAGCAAACTCACAAGTTCCTGCCAATAAAATATGGTTCCAGCAAGATGGAGGACCGCCCCATTACCAAATCAATGTCCAGCAGTACCTGAACCAAATCGATGAATAGGGAGGCGCGGAACGATAGAATGGCCAGCACGATCTCTTGATCTGTCGCTGTTAGACTACTTTTTGTGGGGATATGTCAAAAAGTATTGTATACAAAACTAAACCCCTCAACTTAGATGACCTAAAAAGATGAATCACGCTTGCGATTAGATAAGTTACACCTGAGATGTTGAGTAATGTTAGAAGACATTTCTATACCAGATTAGCATGTTGCCAAGACGTTCGTTATTAGGTTTTTAGTGTAATGTAGCGAATTTGTGAAATAAAATAAATTTCTTTTTTTATTTTTATAATAAATCTGAAAACACTTAATATTTCCGAAACAGTTGAAGATAGGTATAGGACATTGTACATGATTTATGTCTAGAATTCTCTGAAGAATTCAAAAAATTAATAATACACAGGGGCTTGCATTTAAAATAAGAAAGTGGGTATTGGCCACTGTTACATGACGCACCCTATATAAGTTTTTTTTTTTAAATGATGCTCAGTTGAAAATACAAATCGCCGTGTCCAAGCGTTTTTCCAAACGCGCTCTCATTTATCCGTTATCGAATTTAATCCATTTGGCTGTTCCACACTGTATATTCTCATGTAATTAAAAAAATTAAAAGTTCCCCCCCACATCATATACTGTTTTCCTGTTCGTTTTAAAACAAACAGTTTTTATAAAAATGTATCCAATTACTAGTGACTTCGGACTGAATTCGTTTTGTGAGACATCATTATGCCGAAAAGATATACAGGGTGTCTCAAGGTCGAGTTCCTATTAGACGTTTCTGGAGAACTAGACATATTTGAAATCTGAAAATTGGTATTATGATATTGTTCGAAGTTCGCTACAGAGCTGAAATATTTTCGAAGCCCAAAAACTTCCGGTTATACAGGGAGTGAAAATAAATTCGACGAAAAATTTTTTGTATTAAGTCGAATAGTTTTCAAAATATCCAAAAAAATTGGAAAAAAAGTCAAATATGTTCAGTCAGTAATATGTTCATTATTCTCATTTTAAATATCCTGAGCTTAAACCGTTTTTACAACATCGAAGAGGAAGGATGTGGAAAGGTTATGCATCTTTTGGATTTCAAAAATATCATCACAGGGTGTTTCAAATTTTGTGTTGAAAATTGTGATCTTAAATTGGTCATGACTTCTGTTTTTCTAATTAGAACCCTATTTTTTTATAATTAAGTTGGATTCGGCGGTCAAAAACAATGATAGTTTTCTCACATGATTATGCTCCTGAATTCAATAATTCCTGAGTTATTTGAGATTGGGAACAGGTTTCGTATAATGAATAAATATTTTATTAAATTATATATTGGCCATTCTGGTCCAACACCTTTTGCCATCTTTCTGGCAGTAACATAATCCCCTCTCTTAAGAGTTTTGGTCCTTGCTGGCAAAAATCTAGTTCAGGTGGTTTTTGACATCTTTATTTGATGTAAAGGTTCTGCCATCCAAAACATTTTTGCAGGGACCGGAACAAATAGTAGTTGGAAGGCGCCATAGCTGGAGAATATGGTGGATGTTGCAGTACGTCCCATTCAAGCTGTGAAAGCTTTCAGCGAGTGACCAAACTTGTGTGAGGTCTCGCATTATCCTGGTGGAACACTACACCCTTCCTGTTGATTAATTCGGGCCTCTTCTCTTTAAGTGAATCATTCAATTTGTCCAGTTGATGACAATAGACTTCTGAATTAATCGTTGTATTATCCGGCAAAAGCTCAAAAAAGACGATTTCTTTGACATCCCACCAAACGGAGAGCATCACCTTTTTCGGTGAATGTTGGCTTTTGACAGGCAAACCGTTTCATCTTATCTGCTCCATGACTTCTTGCGTTTAACATTGTTGTATACAACCCATTTTGGTCCCCAAAATAATCCGCTTCAAAAATGGATCATTTTCTTGACGTTTGAGGAGCGAATCACACGCGTCAACGCGACGACACAAATTTCGCTCCGTAAGGACATGGGGCACCCACACATCGAGCTTCGAGGTTAAGCCCATGCCTTTCAAATGGCCATAAACAGTCGAATTCGACAAATTTTATCTCTCACCGATCTCTCGTGTGGTTATTCGCCGATTTACATCGACTAATGCCTTTATCGCATCTTTGTCAGCTTCGACCGACCTTCCAGACCGTGGTGTATCTTCGACATCAAAATTGCCAGATCGAAATTTTGAAAACCAGTTCTGGCACTGGCGTACTGTTAACAACACGCCTTCTCCATACACATCCGTCACTTTTTTCTTGCTTGGTCAGCATTTTTATCTTTTCTGAAGTAAAAAAGTAGAATATGACGAAAATGCTGCTTATTGCTCTCCATATTTGAAAGGACACCAACCAAAAACTACTGAGTAGAATTAATAGAACTTTTTCACACACAAGCCTTGCAATATCCGCTCTCAAGACATATAAAGGTTATGCGGCTTAAGTGTAAAGTTGGTTTCGAAAAAACGTAATTAATTCCTCTGACGGGAAAAACCGAAATTACTTTCCGAACAACCTTATACATAAAAAAAATAGAGGCAAATCTGTAGCGCATATAGAATCTTCCAAATACCCACCTTGTTCTGGCGTATTTCTCCTTGGGAATTGTAGAAACCCAACAAGTGGCATATAAGTAATGTTTCCATTTCAGCATCTGATGCCGCATTGAATTCGTTTCTACATATTTCCTGTGCCATACAAGGTGCACCATCTAGACAAACCAGATTTCCTGTAACGCCTTTCTTCTCTAACAATGCCAAAGTTTCTAGGGCTATAATTGATCCCCAGGAGTATGCAACTATGTTGAGTATCGCATTAGGTTTATGAAGTTTTTCTATTTGCTACAAAAAATAATACCATAATTCAAAATGGATATTTCACTGATTATTCGAGGAATATTGACCTCATAGGATGGTAAAGGGTCATCCAAATGTGACACCTAGATGTCTGCACTATATAATATTCACACGTGAGATCTTTTTAAATGACATAAGCCATTTTGTTTTATTAGAAGGTAGTACAGTTTTAACCATGGACAGGTACACATTGCAACAACGCGTTTACATCATTCAAAGTTATGAAAATGGGCGTTCTTTGAACAATATCCATCTCAAAATTCGTGATTTTTTTATGTAAATAATCGGCCAAATCAATCTTCAACTCAAAGATTAGTGAAAAAATTCGAAGAAACGGTTTTGTTACCGATAAACCAAAAAGTGGGAGACCAAAAACTGTAAGCACAAATGAAAATATTGCTTCTGTTAGTGAAAGTGTTGAAAATGAACCCACAACATCAACTTCGCGTCGTTCGCAAGAATTGGGCAAATCTTATGGCTCCTTATGGAGAATTTTGCATAAAGATTTGCATTTACACGCTTATAAAATTCAATTAACCCAGAAATTGAAAGAAAGAGACCATTTACAACTTCGTAATGTCGCTAGTTCGATTATTGAACAACGAACGACAGATCCATTTTTTTCAAGCAAAATTGTGTTAAGTGACGAAGCTCATTTCACATTAGATGGATTCGTCAATAAGCAGAATTGTCATATCTGGAGTGATAAAAGTCCTCGTGTTATTCATGGAAAATCTCTACATCCACAAAAAGTTACTGTTTGGTGTGCATTTTAAGCAAATGGAATCATTGGGCAAATTTTCTTCGAAATGATGCAGAAAATGCTGTTACTGTGAATGCTGAGCGATATCAATCAATGTTGAGAGAGTTTTTATGTACACAGTTGACTCATATTGATGAGTCTGACGTCTATTTGCAGCAAGACGGTGCTACATGTCACACAACTAGAGAAAACATTACATTTTTGCGATCAAAATTTCCTCAACGTGTAATTTCACATAATTCAAATTTCAATTAGCCTCCAAGGTCATGATTTTTTTTGTGGAGTTTTTTTGAAATTTCGAGTATATGCTAACAAGCAATAAACAATTAATGATCTAAGGAACAACATTCAAGTTGCAATTCGTAAAATAACACCAGCAACATATCGGAAAGTCATTGAAAATTTCGATATTCGGATTGATGCCTGCAGACGCAGTCGTGGTATTCCACTTATAATTGTAATTGATCATACTTTTAATAAAAAAAACAGCTTGAAGAAATTGCAAATAGTTCATGTTTCATTTCAAAGAAACATGTAGGCGCGCATTTTTGGATGACCCGTTACTTTTTTTAATGTATATTATTTTTTGGAAATCAATTACTTCTTTCAGATACGAAATTAAAAGCACTAAATCTTATTAAAAATTCACCTTCACAGCTTCTTTCGCCAAATCGAGGTAACTATTTTTAGGATTTTCAAAAGGAAACTGGACACCGATAACATTGGCCTGCAATTTCACGGAGAGTGATTTGAGTGTTGTAGCGAATCCTTCAATACCGGGGAAACAGAATACATAGGGAGCTTTTGGGTCACCTTCACACAAACTAGGTAAATTGAGAACAGGTTCCATCGATTCCGACTCGTCTCCAAGATGTCCCAAGATCAGCTCAATTCCTGTGGGTAATCCTTCCTCCTCTGTACCAACAGCTAGTTCTACTAATGTTGCCTGCTGTATTTCCTGTAATCTAAAATACATAATCAATCAGTCTGTGATTGATCAAAGAATGAACCAACCGAAGTAGGTGAGTCAGCCCTTTTCGATTACAATGGACCTATACAGGTAACAATAGTACGAAGCTAGAAGTTATCTATAAATACAGGGTTGGGATAAAGTTTGGCACCAAGTTAATATATTCAAAACGGAAAGGACGATAATTTCGAAATTTGGCAGCTGAGTGAAATGGACCACAATGCATTTGATGAGCATATTTTCATTAATGAGATACTTCCGGTTTAACTGGAAAAGATCAATTCTTTTTTATTGAAATGGGACATCCTGTATATTTCTGCAGATTCTGAAAGAGCACCTTGTTTCCGATCTGTCCATACCAGGTTACATGTAAAAATTAGCTGTAAAAAGAAGGAATACAGTTTCTTTGTCCAATTGAGGAAAAAGTCGTTCAGATAAATAAATTGATGTTATTCGTACCATAGTAATAGGTAAAACGAAAGATTTTGTAGTAGGTAACTGTCCCAAAGTTTTTTGAGGTTCAGTTTGTGAAAATAAATCGTGAATACAATTGAAAATGGTCAATTTGAGTGTAAAAGATCGTTTTGAAATATTAATGATGATCGGTTATGGTGATCGTGTTAGAACTCAGGAAGAAGTGTGTAATATTTTTAATGATTTGCATCCTGAAAAAACTCCAATATCACGAAAAAAAAATACAACGAAGCGATGAGGCAAAATATTGCCATTGATTTAGAGGAATCACCTCAAACTTCTACCACAGTTCTGGCGCGGAATTCGGCATAAGTCGACGTTCCGTAGGAAAAATATTAAAAAGGGAAAATCTTTATCCGTATAAGGTACGATTAGTCCAAGAATTGTCAGAGGATGGTTTTGATCGACGGCTCAAATTTTGCGAACGGCTAAGGAACATCTGTAATGACAACGAACGTTTTGCTTTCAATGTAGTGTTTTCAGATGAGGCAACTTTTTGATTAAATGGAACGGTTAACTGCCATAACTCAAGATATTGGTCAACTGAGAATCCTCATTGGATTGATGAGGCACAAACCCAACGACCAGAAAAGTTGAATATTTGGATGGGCATTGTACAAAATAGGCTAATAGGCACATTTTTTATAAACGGGAATCTAGATTAACTAAATGATCAAATCATTCCTGTACTTCAACAGAACGGGCAGTTACCACCGAACGTTTGGTTCCAACACAAGATGGAACACCTCCTCACTATGATAGACGGGTTCAGAATTTTCTAAATGCTACTTTTCCAAATCGATGGCTTGGACGCATAGAGTGGCCTGCTCGTTCTCTAGATATCAGCCCATTACCTTTTTTTCTTTGGGGTTATCTAAAATCACGTGTTTATGTTAATCGACTAGCAGTCTTGCAGGAATTGAGACAACGGATTCTTGATGAATGTGCATTAATACATGGAGAAGTCTTGAGAAAAGTTGCTCAAGAATTTGTTAATAGACTGGCATAATGTCAGGAGGTGAATGGCAAGCACTTTGAACATTTAAAATTATTTTTTATTAAATTATTTTTAATAAAATTTTTCTACTAATAAAAGCCCTGTATTTCTTCTTTTAATAGATTTTCATAAAAAATACGTCCTGAAAAGCAGAAAGAGTTATCTACTACAAAGTATTTCGTTTTATTCCCCACTATTCATATAAATAACAACGATTTATTCATTTGAATAGATTTTTTTCTCAAATGTACAAAAGACTGAATTTCAAAAATATCGCCCGTTTCGTTTTAAAGATATTAATTTGGTGCCAAACTTTATTCCAACCCTGTATATAAGGGCGACCAGTCTTCTACCTAAATATGTCATCAAAAAAGAGATCTACGCGATCAAAAAGGTAATTGTAGTGAATTTTTATGATAGAACAGTAAGATGAAAGATCAAACGATTTAATCGATATAATAAAGAATGTATGGTGGTATCAGGAGTCTAGGAGAGTCAGGTTAAGCATCAGATCGAAATGATGAAGATTTGGGAAAAACTTGCGAGTAGGAACAGTAGACATCATGTACATCTCTTACATCTTACAAGTTACAATTCGATCCTATGAATATTAATAATAAGAATAGTTTATTTGCAGACTACAAAATTTGTTTGGTATCAAATATCTGTATTCACTTCATCAATTACATACAAAAAAACATTAAGTAGCAGAGGCTCGAATGTTCATTCAATAAGTTTCGTCTTGCCTGTACGCTACTGCAGATGAAAATTTAAAACTGGGCTTTAGCTAGTGTTCCTACCATACAAACAAATAAATAAAATTCACTTTCCTTGAAATAAGTGAAAAAAAAATATAAAATCAGGTAATGAGCCGAAGCATGTAGTAACAGGATAATAAATTATAATTATATGATATTAAAATCTGGGACTTCACCGGAGTTCAGCGAGTTGATCACATGTTTATGGCCTCATCAATAAAACCTCTACCCTTTGAGAAAACCCATTGAGTAACAAGCCTCTTGAATTTGTTTTGGTTTGTAGTTCCCTGGATGTGTGTTGGAACGCAGGAATATATTCTTGGAGCGAGGTAACAACTTTACCTCTGCCCAATTGTCTTTTTAGCTCTGGATGTCTTGAAATGGGTATTTTTTGTTCTGGTTGGATATGCATGGTGTTCCAATTTAATTTTCCCATTGTAAACTCTAAGATGAGACAGTTGCCTAACGTCCAACACTTGGGATATCTCGTAGAGCAGATCGCTGGGGAATGCAATTTTTTTAAAATTCATGTGTTTCAGTATCAGTTTCTATCTTATGTTGATTTTGTTTAAGAGGGACGAACATGCCCCGCCTCATCCTATAATGCCATATGTTAAGATGGACTGTACCAATGCAAAGTAGATAATCTTCAAGAGCTTATTTCCTAAGTAGTTTCAATAGTATTTGAACTTATAGATTAGTCCTCTGATTTTCTTGTCTATGTTGTCTAATTGCAGGTTCCATCTAAGGTGGCAGTCGACTTCAACCCCTAGATAATTTACAACTCCGTCTCTGCTTCATTTATTTGTGTTTCAGGGTCTACATTCAGAGTTCCAAGTTTTGGGAGTCCGGACTGATACGAAGTAAAAGGTAAGTATGAAGTTTTTTTAGTATTAAGAGTCAACGTATTCGAAGCCATCCAATTTTTCACAACAACAAAATCATCTTCAGCTTTTTTTTTCAGGTCACTCCACGAGATACAGTATAGCTGTATCATCGCCAAATGACAGAATTTTGCCCTTCAGCTTCATTTTCAGGGGACCATTCATATACAATATGAAGAGAAGAGGGCCCAGAACCTTACCCTGGGGTACTCCGTATGTGACTTCCTTCATATTACTGACCACTATATTGATTTCCACGGCCTGTTAACGATCTGTTAAATAACTCCTTAGGAATTCATGCATCTTACCACGAAAACCATATTTCTCCAGCTTATTTAGTAGCTTTTCGTGGCTGACAGTATCAAATACTTTTGACAAATCAATAAATATCCACAAAACAGGAATATTTTTATCCATCTTATCATAGATATGATTTGTGAGCTCTTTTATATCATCTTCAGTGCTCATTTTCTCCCGAAATCCATATTGGTTTTTCGATAAAATGTCATACCTCTTGAGAAATTTTACCATTCTAGTCTTTATCAGTCGTAATCAGGCCATATTTGATAGCAACGAAATAGATCAATAGTTCGACGGTTCAACTCTTTCTCCATTTTTAGAGATGTGTATTATCAAATCAGTTTTTAATTCATCTGGGAATGTTCCATCTGTAAAACAGCTATTGAAGATATTTGATAGAGGTTCTGCTACTTCATTTTGGATTTTCTTTAGCGTTTCTGCCCTTAAATTTTCAATACCAGGTGATTTCTTCGATTTCAACATTGAACGTTATATAACCAGATATCCAAACTGATGATGTTCATTAAGGGACATAAAGTGGGTTATATTCCTAAGAAATTGATAGTTCCCGAGGAAGATCATGTGAAAGAGTTTATAGCAAATAAAGCAGTATTTTCTTGATGGCAAAGGTAAATATAAAACGCAATTGAATGAATTTTCTAAATTCTATTGTCACGTGAATATAAAATATTTAACTTCAAATTTTTTATTTGAAGGTCGCTTTGATATTTGGAGTATCCGGGGCATTGCGAAAAAATGAGTTGTGTAAGTTGCAGATAAATGATGTGCAGGATATGGGCTCGAAATTTTTCGTCTTTCACAAGATCTTTAAATGCTCAATACAGCCAGTAGGGATCAATACGTTTTCGAAATTACTATCGTTATTTGCAAAATTTCTCGAATTAGAGCAACCCAATCTGTATACAGGTCACTGTTTCCGGCGTTCTTCAGCATCTATCCTTTCGGACAGTGGAGCAGATTTTGCAGCCATCAAACGGCCTGGAGGATGGAAATCAACATCTGTTGCAGAAGGGTACATAGATTAGAAACTGCTGAAAAAAATTATATGCGATAATCGTTCGCCAGTAATTAATATATCAGCTGCTACCAGTTCCACTCATTCCAAATGGTCAGTAACGGTGCAAATGTGGACTATTCAGAATGTCACATCTGGAAAATTCGGTCTATGAATTTTACGGATTGTTCAACTGGAACCATAATATGTCGAAGAGAGCATCGAGATTTTCATTGTCAAATTTTATATTGTGAGAAATAAAATTTATTTGAATGAATAATTTATTTCTAATTCATAATGAGGTCGACGGAAAAATCTTGTTATGAACTCGTTCATTAATCTAGCGATTAATGGTCTTGAACATCAACACGCTCGCTCCGCTCACGTATTAAAATATCTCGACCATTAATGGCTATCATTAATAAACTAGTTTATTAAATAACTTTTTCTTGAATTGAAGTGGTTAGGAATTGAGTCCAGTAAAACGACTGAGATCACTTACTTTGCAAAGGTCATGGTTCTTATCTCCTGGGCAGTGAGGAAAACTTCGAAATCCCTTTCCAAAGTCTGTTTTACTTCAACGGCTGACATGGAATCCATACCTAACTCCGCCAAAGTGGTTTGAGGTGATACACTTTCTTTCTTGACCCCTACGAAAGATTTTTAATTTAATTTCAAACTTGAAGTACGCAGAAATCTGATGATGGAGCATTATTGCGCAGATAACTTATAACTAATACTAGTATCTAAGCAAATACTTGAGTTAGAGGCACTTGTCAAATTTTATCCAATCACCCAACCGATGTCAATCGAACATGTATCTATGAAAACATCGAGAAATGAAATTTCTAACTGACTTTCTGAATTTTCATTTCTATTTTTATTTCCTAACCTCAAGTCAGTGCTTTTCCAAATTTTTCTGAAGCAAAAGTGGAAAATTTCACAGTATCTCGAGCGATTTTCCACATGATCATTTTGAAGCTTAAAAATCGAGATTTTTTGAATAGTATTTATCGAAATTCATAAACTCTTTTCAAAAAGTATTTAGGAAATGTTTTGTGTATACAGACTAATAAAAAGTTCTTCACATTCCAGGATTCTTAGTTATGATTAGTCAGTAAGGTCGTTTGTCCAGGTTCTTTACAATCTTCGTGAGTTGAATGGATCTTGGTAGATTAGTTGGTTGGCATTCCTTGTGGGACTTTTAAATCCTCATGGATGGTGTTGTTGGACATTTCAAGGGGCATTTACCAATGATGGTAGTAAGTTTTTGGATAATTTGAATATTTCACAGCTTCGCTCAAGACTATAATTGAATGTCGTACCTCCATATTGGTTTGATGATCGCTTTGTAAAGGGTCCTGCACGTACCGTGAGAACAGGGTCGATGCTTGAGATGTACAATGAGCTGTTGGAAAACAGGAAGTTCCCAACAAGGTGGAAAAGGGGCAGAGTTGTGCACCTCCCAAAGAAGGAAAAGGACCTGAACGTGTCCTCCTCGTTCAGACCTCTGTGCTTGCTGAGCACAGTTGGGAAACTGTTGGAGAAAATGATTGTGAGCCGGATTGATGAAGAGTTGGAGAGCAGAAGGCCGCTGTCAGTACACCAGCACGGTTTCGTGAAGAAAAAGTAAACCGTCACTGCAATGCAGGATGTGAAGGAGGCAATACAAAAGACGGATAAAAAGTGGGTGGCAATGGTAACACTGGATGTTAAGAACGCTTTCAACACGGCTGATTGGGGAGAGATAGTGGAAGAAATGAGAGAGAGAGGGGTGAGTGAATACCTCATAGAAATGGTTGAGGACTATTTCAGGAACAGGTGGGTAGAGATGGGGTCTGCCACTCTGGAGTGCCAAATGGGAGTACCACAGGGTTCGGTGATGGGACCGAGGTTGTGGGATATCTTGTATGATGGGGTATTGAGGTTACCATATGGAGAGGGGGTAACAGCGGTGGCGTATGCTGATGATATTGTTTTCATAACAGAGGAAACTGATGAACTAAGACTGACCAGGAAGGTTGAAAAAACAGTGGACCTGGCAGTGAGGTGGATGCGTAGGAGAGGGCTGGAGGTGGCCGTTGAGAAGACGGAGTTTATGATCGTTAAGGGAGGGAGGAAGCGCGAAAGAGCCGTCAACATCATGGGCAGGCTAATATCGCCAAAAAAGAGCATCAAATATTTGGGGGTGGTTTTTGATTCGAGGATGGCATTTTCGGGGCATGTTGACTACGTAAGGGAGAGAGCACTGCAGAGGTCTGAGGCCATGAGAAAACTCCTACCAAACATTGGAGGGCCCAGTACGTACAAGAGAAGAATACTATGCAGCATAGTGCACAGCACAATTCTATATGCAGCACCAGTGTGGAGGGAGGTGATCAAGAAGACTAAACAGAGGCAACAACTAACTTCAATTCAGAGAGGAGGACTGCTTAGGATAATCTCTGCGTACCGCACTGTTTCTGCAGAGGCAGCACAGGTGATACCAGGGTTCCCACCTATAGATCTCATGGTGGCGGAGGTATGCTTCCTGTTCAAGATAGGACCACGGCTCCCCGGAAACAGGAGAAAGGCCAGGAAAAGGACGATCAGGAGCTGGCAAGAAAGATGGGTCGGAGGCATGGAAACGGCTGAATGGACCAGGAGAATCATACCCAGTGTGGAAAAATGGCTAGAGTGTAAAGACAGGAGAACGAACTACTACCTCACCCAGTTCATCACTGGACATGGGTCCTATGGTACGTTTACCAAGAGGATTGGAAAACGGAGACAGATACGTACTATGTATGTGGAGAGCAGGATAGTCCAGAACATATGTTTTATGTATGTCAAAGATGGAGTGCTGAGAGGGAAGTGTTGAGGGAGGAGATGGGTGGCTTGCCGACAGTGCGAGGGATGGTTCCGAGGATGCTGGACGATCCAAAAGTGTGGATGCAGGTTGCGGGATATATAACGGGCGTAATGAAGAGGAAAGAAAGGGAAGATAGAGAAAGACAAGGGTGACAACAAACCGAGTTACGCACCTGATGGACAGGCATAAAGCCTATTTCCGGGTGGCGATGATACTCGGGGAAAGAGGAGGGTGGTTTAGTGAGTGAAAGTCCCACACAAATCCACAGTAACCCACAACATCTAAAGGCCTGCTGTGGAAAAGGCATAAGCTTCCCCCTACCTCAGGGCAAAAAAAAAAAAAGATTCTCGAAATAGATATTATTATTATTATTATTGCGGGAAGAGTTGATTATGTTTATACAGAAGTCCGCTGTGCCAAACCTCGTCTAATGGTTGAAATGAGTCCAGAAAAACTACTGAGCAAGATTGCTTTTTGAGACGGTGTTCATGATGGACTCAATGCGCTATCGAGTGGTTCTCTGGGAAACCTAGTTAATGATCTAGTACCAGTTGGTGCATATCAATGTTATCTTTCAGCCTATTGATGAAGAAACTTTTCATAGAGTTTACCAAGGATTGTCAGACTCCAATGTATTGGGGTAATTTCCCATGCTGCTTTTAGTCGCAGTTTTGTTATGATGTTTTCAGCTGTTTCTTTGTCATCAAAAGTTTCTAAACTCATATTTATAAATGCTTCTTTCTCGAGTATTTGCTGGAACTCAGACCAATTAGTTTTCTCTGTTGTTAGTGGAGATTTAATTTCATACGATTTGGGTATTGTGTTGAAGGTTATCAGGTTTAGTAAAGGTTCAGATGAAAGATCTGGAGGATAAAACTCCACTATTGTTTATTCTATCCGTGTCGAAAAAGTCCAAGATATCAGAAATCTTGTTTCTGTCTGTGGGCCAGTAGATCAGTGAACCTGGGGAAACCACGTAAAAATTGTTGTTTGATATCATTTCCATTAGATTACGACCTTTGGAAGTTATTAGTTTAGACGCCCAATGGGTGTGCTTCGTATTCCAGTAACCTCCCATTAAAACCGTTATTGAATATTAAAAAAAAAACTCATATTCGTTTGGGGAAATACAGGGTAAGTCTTTCACCACTGCGTTAATTTTAACCAAAGGTTCTTGTCGTCAGCAAAAACATTTTCTTCCTCTATCATTTTTCTAAATTTGGCCTCGTTTAAAAGATATAATTGAAATTTCATAAAAAAATTGCATTTCCACCTGTAATATTCAAAAGACAAAATCAATTGAAATGATCTATTGTAGAAGGGTTTTGATAACAGTCATGCATATTTTGGCATCAATAGATTTATTCCATTTCTTGTGAGTTTCTCACTACTACTGTACAGATTGTTTAAATTGCTTGAATAACAAATATCACTTGAAAGAAAGGTCCGTATCTTGTACTTCGTAGAATCATTAGACTTTTTTCCAGATAAAATCATTCATTGCACCATTTTTGAGATACTTATTTGACATTGAAAGGAATTAGAAGGATATAATCATAAGATGAAACATAGGTGAGTGAATCATTTCATAGAGGGAAAATAATGCTTCTGAACAATTCAGATTCAATAGTAGGTGCTGTGGAAGGAAATTTTCATTCAAACTAAACTGCACAGTGAGAAAACTTAAAATGTTTATAATTTTTTAACACTGAATATGGAAAAAGAGTATGGGAAAAAAGTGTTTCTTTTGATCTCAAGAACCTATGGTTAAAATTAACGCAGTGGTCAAAGACGCACCCTGTATAGGGCTGGAGGGTGAGTATATTGCTCATTCATCGAGTCGCAGAGTTTTTCCTTAACATTCGTGTATAATATTCGTTCAATCCGGCTTTTAGTTGTCAGGTTTAATCTCAAAAATGTTTGATCTTATATAAACTTCATAATAAACACATTTAATCTTCTTCAAATTGCTCCAATTTCTTTTTGGTACCTTTTTCAAGCTGGATGTCATTAGGAATTTCGTTCTGATGGGATCATTGATAACACTGGTTAACAGTGGTTTTGGTGCCGAAGATTTTGGAGGTGATTTCATATGAATTTGATGCCCTGAATTCAAATATGCTATTAGTTTTAGCCTGTCAGCTAGAATTTTTGAGATATCAACATTTTTGTGAATTATACATTACACTATTTTAAAAGAAAAACCATTCGAAGAAATGAAGGAATTTTTATTATATTACATAGATATTACAGATATTATTCACTATATACTATAGAAAACAGAAAAAGTCATCATTTAAACCAATTACTCACTGAACATTTCGGAAACTTTTTTTGCGTGACATTGTTGAATGTATTTTAGAACTATCCCGTTTTAAAGACCAGCAGTAATCTGCCATCATGTGAGAATCCCATCTTCCATGATAGCGATCCTCCATACATTTGATATCTGAAATCTTCCACCTTGCTCCTCACTTATGTCGCCTAAATTGTCAGGAAAACGGTCTAAGTGGCTGTGTAAATAATGCACCTTAATGCTCATGTTACACGCAATTGATCTGAAATTATTCAGCATCTCATTGACTAATTCAACATAGTTTTCAGCTTTGTGTTTACACAGAAAATTTTGGACAACTGGAACAAATGAATTCCAGGCATTTTGTTCAATTTCCATCATTGAATTAATGAAGTCAGGGGCTTTAATCAGCTGTCTTATTTGTGTGCCATCAAATATTCCTGCTTTATTTTTTCCTTACTCAGCTGAGACATTTTTTTTCCATATAAGCAAAGCATGATTCATTCTTATCAAGAGCCTTCACAAACTTCTTCATTAGACCCAGCTTGATATGTAGGGGTGGAATCATGATTTTCTCTCGCGGAACTAAAGGGTCATTGATGATATTCTTTCCCCCAACATCCATGACTTCTCTTCTAGGCCACTCTTTTCTAACCCAGTGTTGCGTTTTGTCTCTGCTATCCCAGATGCACAAGGACCAAGGATTCTTGGTGTGGCCACTTTGCTGTCCAAGGTGAAATTTAACCATTTTTAAGTCTACACAAATCACCCATTGGTGTTCATGATACTTTATTTTTTCCAAAACCAAAGCTATATTGTCATATTGCTCTTTCATTTTCGTTAAGTGAGCAATTGGTATTGAGCCATATTTTTTCCCATTATGTAGATGAACACATTTCAAGCTTCGCTTTGAGCTGTCAATAAATAGGCGCCAATCATCCGCCAAATATTCAGGAAGACCCATTTTTAAGAGGAGATCTCTAATAGCATGGCAAAATACAAGATTTTTTTCTTCAGAGAAAAAAGGTAGCAGATCTTTCTCCCTTGTGCGATAAAATGTAATTTTTGTTCCTGGTTCAAGTATATTTTTTTCCTTCAACCTGGAAGCTAGTAATACAGAAGCTTCTTTAGACAGGTTGAGATCTCTAGTAAGGTCATTTAACTCATCTTGGTTGAAACATTGGGGAATTGATGACATCGTTTCAAAATCACTGTCACCTTCAGTAGTGTCAGAATTCTGATCAGAGAAACATGTGTTTATAAAGCACTGACATGAGGTCAGATTGCTTTGGCGCTCTTGTTGAGCTACTTGCGAGTAAATATTCAAACCAAAACAAATCTATAAGCACTCTGATCAGATTAACAATAGTCTTTTCCCGCACTATGGGACAATGTGATGCAAATATGAACGCCAAATGAATGAACAAACCTATATCTCAAATTAAAAATAACTACTCATTATTTTCCCCAAGTTTTGTTCGAAACTGAAAAAACTTATGTCAGTGCTCTTCTAAATTTTGCCAACGTATATTATTTCATCTATCGAGATTGAATTCTATCTCTATGATTTCCCGTTATGAAAAATTTTGATCGATATTACGCCAACTGACACTGATTAATCAGCCCGGCATTTATAAGTCGAATATCGATCTGTGATGGCCATCGATCAGAGAAAATTACCGGGTCTTCATGTTATTTCTCTTTCCTCTTGAGTAAATGAATAAAACGATCATATATTTAGATGGAAAAGAGCTACGAGGATAAAATTTGAGGATAAGTAAGATATAGATCACCTCAATATATTCACCAATTTTTATTGAAATCCGAAGAATATCTTACGAGATATTGAATATTGAAAAATTTTTGGAATTTTTTAAAATTTTCTTTGCATGACGATTTCTGCGAAATTTTGCAAGCCGTTTTGTTGCAGCCTCCCTCAACAATATTTTGAGTATCAACTTGATCAGATGGATATTCTAGTAGTTATTGAGGAAACAAAATTTCAGATGCTCATAACTACTGAACTATCTGACGGATTTGGCCTAATAACAAACTTGACCGAGATATTTCGATAATCAACCTATTCTGAAAATATGAAAACTCTAGCTTATCTCTTTTGAATGCTAGAGAGGATACGGCTGGCCGGCCAGACTCAACTTTCGTCACGTATTCTTCATCAGGGAGTCGAATCCAAACGATTGACATCATTTTCAGCTCGATAATTCAAAATTACTGACATTTGGGCAGAATGATAGGCATTCTGTTCGGGTGAACAAGAGCGCCAAGAATAATCATTTTTTGAGATACAATATCATGAAAGCAACATACCTAAAATATATGAAACAGCATCCAGCATGTTATCTGCACCTCCCCCACTACTTTTTTTTGTCGCTACCACCATACTGGAAACAACTGCTGCTTGTGTCTGCCGTAGAAAAATATCCATCACCTCAAGACAACTTGATATTTTTTGTTGAAGGGTACCGCCAATTTCCAATTCTATGTGATTTTCCATCATATCAGCTACCAAACCGACCTGAAAGCAATATATTGTCTACTATTCAGAGATAGTGAATATCCAAACTTACATCTCCAATAGCTCCCCACTCTATAGCTAAAGCAGGAAAACCATCATTTCTCCTCTTCTCGCAAATTCTTTCCATGATAGAGTTTGCCATACCATAATTAGTTTGACCTGCATTTCCTCTTCCGCAGGAGACCGAAGAAAATACCACGAAATTACTAAAAAAAGAATTAATTCATATTGTAACATCCTAGGTTTTTTCAATTCAAAAAAGGCGTAGTCTCATTTGACTTTATGTTGAGACGCCACTGGCCCTCACGTACTTCGAAGGAGAGTTCATGGTCAGAAAAAATTCTATGGTTAGAATCGGAGAAAGAAAAAAAGAACGTGCCGCACTGTCGAGTACCCACGTTGATCTGCGCGAGTGCGTGAGAGACAAAAAGAAAGAAAGAATGCAAGATGGGGTGACTATTACCAGTTGAGTTGTGAGAGAATGAACTTCTTCTGCGAAAAGTTACGTCAGTGCTATTCAAAATTTTTACAACTGTAACATTCTAGGTTTTTCCAATACAATATATCAGAGTGTCATTCCACCCTATGCTGATACGCCACTGGCAGTTACCAAACCGTGGAAATAAAATTCCGTGGTCAGAAGAAAAGGAGAACACGGCTGTCACTGCCTAGTGACCGCGTCGATCTGAGCGAGTGCGTGAGAGAACAAAAAAAAGAGAGAATCCAATGTGGTGTGATTATTATCAGTTGAGTTGTGAGAGAATTAATTTCTTTTTCGAAAAGTTTTAGTGAGTGCTTTCGTGAGTGCAAAACCGAAGTCATTGTTACAATGAGTGCCGCTCGAATCTATTTTTCAGGTAGAACTCAGATAAATTTGATTATTATGAAAGATTCATCCAGTTTACTAACCCATTTTTGGTAAATAATATTGGAAATCTCATTGTTTCAGGAAATTCAGCATTTTTCGTATCAATGCCATTATCAAATAGTATATTATATACCGCGGGACTGAAGTAGTACATTTAATCCTGAAGGTAAAGTTTATGGCCCGACCGCAGGGAGGGCCATAATTTACCTGAAGGATTAAATGTACTTCAGTCGCAAGGTATAAACGATACTTTTCGTACTTCCGGTATGATTTTATTAATTATTTCAATAATTTCAATCAGTTTTTTCTCCCTTCAACTCATGTAATAAACTGTCTTTAAAATAAGTTACCATAGTAACATTGCGTTGTGACAATTATAATTTAGAAACATTGTCATTACTAGTGTCATTGTAAAGAAACATTGTTATTGATAATAATTTTTCGATTCAGAAATATTAATTATTATTAGGAATAAAGATAAATAAATACTGGAAGACATGAAAAATCGATTCGACGTAAAATTGAACGAGTTGTTACTATTATCTGTTCGGTCCTTTTGTTATAGCATGAATTTGAAGCTGAGGCGATCGCTAAATATTTGAATTTCGCGCTAATTTTATAAGTCAACACTGGTGACTTCGCACATGTTATGGATACGCATACGCCTCTAGAACGCGAATTGGAAGAGAAGAACTCTCGCTATCACGTTTGTTATCGAAATTGTTCATAAAATCACGCTAATTTTGATTTGTTTTTGGATATATTACACGCTTGGTTTCACCCGCATATTTGGAAATTTCGCCTCGCATTTTGATTGTGTTTTCAACACCGCATTTGAACAAAAGTTGGATTAGAAATCCCGCAGCAAGGGGTCCCTGTGAAGAGCCATATCTTCTGTACTGAACAAATGTTTGGTATGCTTCAAAAATAAACCCAAATCCTTTCAACCCCCTATGGGTTCTCTTCACTCGACGCGGGTTTCTCAGGTGAAGCCGTTCAGCCATAGCGGAGTGGATTTCGCAGGTCCATGCTCAATAACTCTAAATCGCCTTAGTCGATGGCAAACTATTCAACGCATGCAACAAGATTTTTGGAAACGTTGGCATCGCGAATACTTACACACCTTGCAACAACGTTCAAAATGGTTTGCCTCTGATAAAAACCCTCCAAAGATTGGAGATTTGGTCCTCATTAAGGACGAAAGAGTTCCTCCCTGTCAATGGGTTTTAGGAAGGATTGCATCATTATCTAATGCACCTGACGAAAGTAGTCGAATTGCTTCTGTCAAGACAAACAACGGCTTCTTAAAGAGGCCAATCGTTAAACTTTGCCCTCTACCTATTTGAAAGGGCACTCACCGCCTTTATATATTCGTTCCCTTAATCATTTTGTATAAATGTTTCAATTGTTTTTTTCATGTCACGAGACACGCTTTTCTTCTTCTTTTTTTTGTTTTTACTCATCGCTTTGGATCAATTTTATATGCCGCTCAAGTAACATTTTGCCATTTTTCGCGGCCCGGAGAATGTTCGGTCCTTTTGTTATAGCATGAATTTGAAGCTGAGGCGATCGCTAAATATTTGAATTTCGCGCTAATTTTATAAGTCAACACTGGTGACTTCGCACATGTTATGGATACGCATACGCCTCTAGAACGCGAATTGGAAGAGAAGAACTCTCGCTATCACGTTTGTTATCGAAATTGTTTATAAAATCACGCTAATTTTGATTTGTTTTTGGATATATTACACGCTTGGTTTCACCCGCATATTTGGTAGTTTCGCATCGCATTTGGATTGTGTTTTCAACACCGCATTTGAACAAAAGTTGGATTAGAAATCCCGCAGCAAGGGGTCCCTGTGAAGAGCTGATAATTGGAGCAGAGCCCCGAAATCATCGTAGTTCACCGCTGTGGTAAGTCATCATTGTTGACCGCATTTCTTTATATGAATTTTGTTGTTTCATATTATATATTTCGCCTTCGCACCAGCTTCAAACGCAAAAATAAATACAGTCCACTTATCTCTCAAAATTACTGAGCTATCGGACATAACATGATCAAAGGGCGAAATATCCAGTTTCTTATCAACCAAATTAATGCAAATAATGAAGTACAAAAATGAAATTTTCGGAATGGTAATACTCATTAGATGACTCTATATCTATATCTTCTCGGCACAATGAAGTCTCAAAAAAGGATTCAGCCCGAAATCACAAGTAATTTGATACATTTTGATAAAAACAGTTGGTTCTGAAACGAACAGGAAAACTGTGTATATAATCACGGTTAGCTTCAATTTTTTTGAATAACAAAACCCTCATATTCAGTAAAATCTCGCTCACTCGTCCTAAAGTTTCAAAATCCAACAATTAATGTGCATTCTAAATTTTGACTCTTTTATTATTTCAATTCTGTCGACAGTTAACGTTACCTCCTTTTGCATCGACATATTTGAAGTGAGACAGACCGTCAACGTTCCTAGTTATTACCTACCTCACCCTCGCTACGCTACACCGCCCCAACAACCCGTCGTCTATACGAGTACAAATTTTGTCCTGACATCGTATCTCTTCATGAACGGCCAGACCCCGTCGCCTCGTTCGAAATGGACAATGTACCGCTTCGGTACAAAAGTGAGGCACCTCTTACAAACTCAGTTTTAAGACGTGTACTACCCAACGCTATCAAAACTGGCGGCCTCCTTCAAGATTTCAGTGCCACACTGTGCTGTTAAGAAGTAGTCACCTCGAATTATCCAACGTCAATCGTAGCTAGCGCGCACCGTTGGAGCGATAGTTTGTCGGGATTATCGCTACTTTTTATTAGATCAATTTTATAATAGACAGAAGCTATTTCTGGACATGTTTAGCCTTCTGAGGACTCAAATCCAGTACATCTCCTACTCTCTACTCTATTTGTTCATTTGTATTCGAAAAATATCACTGAATAGGTCTTTAGCTAATGATAACCTTCGAAAAAAGTAATGTATGACGGGCTCTTTATCGAAACTTGAATGAATCATGCTTAGACTCTTTGACAGTCCAAACCTAAGAAGAGGTCAGGACGACTTTCGATTCTCTGCCGCCTAACATTGTATAAACAGTTCGCTATTCCTTCAATTTAATGATTTCTCAGGCAATTTATCAGCATACGTCTATAAAATACCTTAAATTTGGACATCTGATTCTAGAAATTTCATCCAGATATCTAGTAGCTGTAGCTTTCGGTCCAAACGATATACTGAAGGATTCTGGACTCTGATTCTCCAACAACGAGTCCTTCAGAACAACCGCCAAATTGAAGATGTGATCGACTGGACCCAGATCCTGAGCTTCAGAGATTAGTTGATCGCATCCCTCTCTGGTTGTGATATCCGCTGTAGATATTTTTACGTCTACACCGTACGATTTCCACATACTGAAAATCAATAATTCATTATTCGTCATTTTCAAGGCTGTGGAGAAAATTTACTTGACTCTGGAACATTGGTATCCAGTTTTTATGCCATTCCTAGAAGTCAGAACCAGCTTGGTGGCTCCCCTCAATACGAGCCAATCTGCTAATTCTAAACCAAAGCCTCCGAGTCCTCCAATTATGACATAGGATTTCTCCTGATTGCAGTGGAATCTAAAAAAAAAATCAGTTAAAATCAATTTTTTTTCAAAGTTGTATAGACTTGGGTCTGCGTCATGTGCCGAACTGAAAGTTCAATATTAAAAGATTGACTGTTTTTTAAGAATTAATTGGAACCCATTTTTATCAATATTGAAGTCTGTTTTTTTATCAAAATATAACTTTTTGACCTTCATGTTTCAAAAATAATATATCCACCACAACAAGCTTTGATGGACAGCATTCTACGAGACCAAGTAGAATCAAAGCTGATCTATTAGAAAGAATATGCAAGACTCATATGGAAAAAATATCGCAAAATACAACATAAATAAATATATATATATATATAAAAAACTTGAAAGCACTGATGTGACTTCAGATGGCTTTGGCGGTCTTACGCCCGGTTTCACAATGTCTGGTTACCAAAAGTTAACCTAAGGGTTAAGCTAAAACCACCGAAAAGTGTTTCACAGTTGTCGGTTACACATTTACCAATAGTTAACCAGTAGTATTTTTGACCACTGGATAATTCGATGGTTAAGAGCTGACCTGCAGACTATAATCCCTTAACCTCACTTTTTACTGTTTGTCAGTGTTAGTTTACTGTAGCATGACTCTCGAATATATTGGCAAACTTTAATAAAATAAGAGTTATGCTTTGATATCATGATGGATTTGTATGATGTCAACGCCTTCAGTGATGAGGAGGAAAGTCTACGGAGGCCAAAAGTTACCAGACCAAGAACGAACTTTTTCGAAGAATATGATAAAAGGGATTTCTTCGATCGCTTTCGACTCACTCCCAGAACAGCACAAAACGTGATAGATGAAATAAGTGATCATATTGAACATAATACAGGAAGGTAAATCTTGAAATAACAGTAAGTTTAGCTTCATTGTTAAATACTGTTATTTTTTCAGAAATGATTGTCTGTCTCCAAGTAATCAGGTGTTGCTCACTTTAAATTTTTACGCCAGTGGCTCATTTTTAAGGACATCTGTTGACATGTCAGGTGTAAGCAAAGCAACTGCTAGCAGAGTTGTCAGAAGAGTTAGCTTGGCCTTGGCATCTCTAGTCCCACGCTATATAAAAATGCCCCAAGATGTATTGGTGCCATTGACGGTACCCACATAAAACTTCAGTCACCAGGGGGTAATAATGCTGAAATATTTAGGAACAGAAAGCAATACTTCTCGATCAATGTGCAAACTGTCGCAGACCCAAATTTGAAAATTAAGAATATTGTCGCAAGGTGGCCTGGATCATCTCACGACTCCCATATATTCAGAAATTCCTCATTGTACCAATTGTTCAAGGATGGTGTATATGGTGACTCACTTTTATTAGGAGATAGTGCATACCCCTCAAAGAGTTACTTGATAACACCTCTTCATGAGGTGATAACTGCAGCTCAAGCTTTATTCAACGAGCCACAAATCCGAACACGTAATGTCGAGAGACAAATTGGAGTATGGAAACGTAGATTTCCAGCTCTTTCAATGGGAATGGGGCTATCATTGGACACAATTCAGGCCATCGTAGTAGCAACAGCTGTCCTTCATAATATTGCTTGTGATGCAAATGAAAATGTACCCGAAGTAAGCAATGACCAGGAAAGACTTATTGAATTGGAAAATAATATTGGAACGGCATTAAATGAAAATGTTGGAAACAATACCACAAGGAATAATTTTATAAATTATTTTGCCAATATATAATTTTTATTGATTGTATTCATGTGTTACTGTGTTCTATGTGAATTTTTTAATATCAAATAAATTATTTGTTGAAAGTGTTTTATGATTTCTTAAAACAGAATATTAATTGAAAAATGTGATCAAATTGAGCACAAATCATTCATGCATCCTACTCCACATACCGGTGAGAGATATGTATAAATGCAATTTCTAAAATGAACGATTTGAATTGAAATATGATTGAGTAAGGCAATGATATCGATATGTTCAAAATAAATACTTTCATCGGGGAATCAGCAAAATGAATTCAGTGAATATCTCAATTTTATTATATACATATATTTATTTAACATCATTATTGCTACCATCTACAATATTGATGCCATATTCAGCCAATTTCGCATCTATAAGTAGATGCTTTTTCTTAAAAGTTCCATTTTTAAATTGTGCTCCTGAAGAAATTTTTCTTTTTGAAGTTTTACAAATTCTAATTTTTGTTCCATTAGGGTAGTGGACGGATTACCTATTATTTTTGTGGTAGTTAAGTTTTTTAATTTTCTAAAATTTTTGCCCCTAAATTTCTCTGATGGAGCTCTCCTCAGATTTTTAACTGTATATGAACTCCAATTTTCGGAAGATGTTTTGCAATCATCCTCTTGTGGCGATGGATCCTCAGAATTTTCAGGTGAATTTTCCCTTCTCTTCCGAATAAATGACTGGTAAATAATATGGTTCTATGGTTTGAAAAATGTCAACCATTGCCAACCTAAGTTAACCCATGGTAATTTGACCAACACCGTTACTAATTGTTGTGAAACGTTTTCACAGTTTACTATTAGTTAACTAGAAAGTATTTGATCAAATTACCGACAGGTTAACTATACTTTGTGAAACCGGGCGTTATTGAGCTACTTGAGAGTGTTTATTCAAAATATAACAAATCTACAGGATGTCCCATAACTGAACGTCAAGCGGTCTAGCCAAAATAAAAAAAATTATGTCACTTGGTTAAGTGAAAGTAGGTAGGTAAATTTTTGAAAATGTTGAAAATGGACACCCTACACTACATCCTTAGGTTTTGAAGTCACAAATTTTCCAATTTTGCACTTATTGTTTTTTAAATGTAATCCTAAATAACCATGCTATTGATCACAGTCTCAAATCCATTGTTAGGTGCAATTGTTTTAGAAAAAAAATATAAGTTTTGTTGATACATGGCTGAAAAATATGTTTTCAGCTAATATTGACACTACATCATTTAAAAAAATGTACCGTACTACCCTCAGCAAGTTACTTTAAAAAATAGCCCATTCAATCGAGATTACATAATGGTGTAATACTTGCTAGTTACCTTTTATTAAAATTATTATTAATATTTTCAACTGATTATGGAACAGTTAAAATTTGAAAGTATGATGTTATGGTTATATTGTTTTAAGATGTAATCATAATATGATCACGAATAGCTCACGGCTGTAACCTGAATGTTTTGTTAGGTCTTGATACTCTAGAAAATCGTAGAATGGTATTCGATGCTTGTCTGATATACAAAATTATACACGGTCTAGTACAGAGCTCTAATTGTTGGCCAGAATTCCATTTAATATCCCATCGAGGATTACAAGAGACGTGCCTCTGTTTCGAATTCGGACTAGATCAACGAATTATGCAATCAATTCGGTCTTGCATCGTTGCCTTTGCTCGATGAACGAGTTTTCGAGATATTGTGATCCGTTTTCTGTTTCAGTGTGGACATTTATGCTCAGAATAGGGTCTATCTTACGTAGCATACAATTGTTTCTTTCAGTTTCCAGTATATGCATACATCTGTAAATTGTTGTATGTTAAATAAATAAATAAATAATGAAAAACGAGAAAATTTTGTAGTAAATTCATTTCTCTTTAAAATTATGATGAATGCTCAAATTGTTTTCCTTCGGCACTAATACATTTGGGTACCTTTCGCAATACATTCTGTAGTCCAGTAAAGGAAGGGCTGAAATCACTTTTTCTCGGAAAGAGCTGCATTTTTAATATGTTATTGTTATAATTAGAGAAACATATGGTCAAAAATGCAGGTGTTAAAATTTTCAGGAACATTGAGAAATTCTTGAAAATATAGAGAAAAATAAGGTTTTTCTGATATTTTCGCCAATTAGGTGTAGTAAAAAAAAGTTTTGAACAAAAGTTGTAGAGCAGAAAATTCTAGTCCAAATTATGTACTATATCGTTTTCGAAAGTGAATTTGTATACTGATAAACAGGCGTATTTCTTTAGTAGTGCAATACCAACGAATTTTAAATTTGGCACTCGATGAATTGACTACCTGAACGCTGAACCCAACATCTGGCAGATATTTGCCAAAGTTGGACTCTCGTCTTGTTTTGTTATTGTATTGCATTTATTACATCGAACTCTAGCATATAATGTTGAGTTGGTTGGAAAGGGACAGTTTGGGTAAAACGATGTTCGGTTTTCTAATCTGATATGCTAGCGAAGGCGATATAGATTCTTCAATGGAGGCTAGAAGTAATATGAAAAATAGAAAAGTCAAAAATTGGATAAACTTCAAAGAAGAAAATTTGTGTCTTGACTAAATTGAAATTCAAATTTTATTTATTCAAAAACTAAAATAGTTTTCAGCTGCAATTCTTAGCTGAATTTCTTTAAGATGCATACGATATACGAATAATAATTTAGACGCAGGTAGGCATGTTTCTGAAATAATAGTAATTCTTCGAAAGAAAGAAATTTATTCAGAGTAATGGGACAAAAGAGTTGAATTAAAAAACTTTAGTTATTATTTGAGAAGCAATAGCATTAAGGAATAATAATTAAAGTTTCTGCATCGAATAATATCAGAAAAAACTGTTTTTTCGTTTTTACTAATAATTCTTCAATTAAATGCATCAATATCATCTCCCTCAGCGTCATCTAGATCCCATTCGTCTTCTTCGACATCTGAGTTCATTTATATTCTGTTTATCAGGTCAGAGACATTTCCACAAGTTTTGCCATTATTAGAGAAAAACCTTAATAATCAGTATACAAAATCACTTTCGAGAACGGTAAAGTACATAATTTGGACTAGAATTTTCCGCTCTACAACTTTTGTTTCTAACTTTTTCTCACTAAACATGCCCATGTGCGGAAATATCAGAAAAACTGTATTTCTTTCTCTTTTTACAAGAATTTTTCAATGTTCCTGAAAATTTTAACACCTGCATTTTTGACCATATGTTTCTCTCATTATACAATCAACATATCAAAAATGCAGGTCTTTCCGAGAAAAAGTGATTTCAGCCCTTCCTTTACTGGACTACTTTTGCAAATAAATAAGTAATTTTATTTTTATGTAAAGATAAACAGTAAGTATTATACCATTTTGAAATCTTGATTGAATGGGCCATTTTTTGAAGTAACTTGTGGAGGATAGTACGGTACATTACTTTAAAGATGTTGTGTCAAAGTTAGCTGAAAAAATATTTCCTTACCATGTCTCAACATAACTTATTTTTTTATTACTAAAACAATGAACCTAACAAGGGATTTGTGACTGTAATCAATAGCATGGTTATCTAGAATTACGTCACTGCAGAATTGGAAAATTTGTGACTACAAAACCTAAGGATGTAGTGTAGGGTGTCAATTTTCAACATTTCAAAAAATATACCTATTAGCACTTGACCAAACGACATAATTTTTTTTTATTTCTGCTAGAACTGGTTTTTCCCGAAGCTTAAATTCTGTCTTCTTGATAAGTTATGTCAGTGCTATTCTAAATTTTTACAACGTATATTATCTCACCGTTATAAAAATTCCGAACACTTTTCCCCCAACTGGACCTGATTGATAACGTTCGACATACGTATTCGTCATAGCATAGAGCAAAGATACAAACTTATGACAATATTTTGTCATTCCTCTTTTCTCTTAAGTAAATGAAAAAATAATCATATCTTCTGGTGAAAAGAAGCAAGGACAATGAAGATATGTGAGATATCAATAACGTCCATACGAGACCTAATTTTTGTTTGAATACATCTGATATCCTGTGAGATTTAAAGGATCAAAATATTTTGTTTAGAATTTTCCGAAACTTTTTCAGCCACCGCTGGCACTCCATGACCTTGCCTCTCAGTGGAGTATCAATAATTGCCATGATTATTATTATTTTTGTTGTTGAAGCCATAATTGATATGATTGACTGTTTTGTGTATTCACCATATTTTGATGTCTGTTATTAACTGCCTTCGCAGGATAGGAAGATACTGATACTCTGGAGTAACACACGTTACTCAAGGGCATCTCCCGCCCCTATGATGGATCTTCAAGCAGTCACATTTCACCGATGTCACACATAAGCTGAGATATCATTGCCTCTGACTTCATTAACCTAAAATTACCTCCACAATGATTGCATGGTCTAATTGAGTTATTGAATAGATCGGTACCGATAATTAGACCTTGTAGTGTTACAGTTTGAATGTAGGTATGCTACTATAGAAGTTTTTTGCCTTAGACGTTTTCCCTTGATTTTTTTCAGACCCTCAATGAAGAGTTCTAATCATTAATAATAATAATAATAATTTATTCATGCTTTGAGACAGATTACATCTGTATAGAGAAAAAAAAATAATAATATCAATGCTATGAAAGAAAAAAATAATTGAGGCAATCCTACATTAACAATAAGATCCCCATCCCTGAAACAAAAGTATAATTCAAAAATTCACCCACACTATAAAAACAATGAACAAGCAATATCTCCCTCATTTCTTTTTTGAATTCTCTGCAGTCCAAAACCTTGAGCCTGTCTGGAAGATGGTTGAACAAACTGATTCCACAGTACTTGGGCGAGTGCTCAAACTTAGTAGTTCTATGCTTTGGAACACAGAGAATATCTCTATGCCTTGTATTGTATGAATGAAAATCGGAGCATTTTCTTAGTGATGAAACGTTTTTTTTTTATATACAATAAGCAATCATGTATAAAAATGTAAGGAAAATTTAACAGCTTGTTTGCAATAAAGTAGGGTCTACAGGACTCCATGATGAAAGGTTGAATATGAGTCTAATGATCTTTTTTTGAGCAATAAAAACGCGATGACTTGTAGATGCACCTCCCCACAATAGTACGTCGTAACTCAGGTGGGAGTATGCTACTGAGTAGTAGACGCTGATTAGAGACTCCCTCGGTAGGATCTGCTTGAGGCACCTGATGGCAAAATATGCACTACTCAACCTCGAACAAACCGAGTCAACATGGCTCCCCCAACTCAAAACCCCGTCAACCCACAGTCCGAGGAATTTAACGCAGCTGGAACTCTTCAACTCACCAGTCGGAAGCTGCAACTTCAACTGGCAACCCAGGTCTCTAGACCGAAAGTGCAAGAGATCAGTCTTATTTACATTCAAAATTATAGAATTCCGGAAACACCAATCAGTAAAACAACGAACCACAAGTTCGCACCTAGCTGTGAGTTCAACAAGATTGGATGCTCGAATTATAAAAGAGGTGTCGTCAGCAAACAAAACCATCCTCATATGCAGCAACAACGTCGAGAAAGCAATAATATGACGAGGAAGATCATTGACAAACAAGATAAATAAAAGGGGACCCAAAACAGAACCCTGCGGGACGCCCATTCGCACCTGATACCTTGAAGATTCCTGTTGATCCACACGAACATAAAACTCTCTTTCATCCAGAAAAGCCTTGATCTAGTCGAGAAAAACAACTCTAAATCCGAGGCTGTACAACTTAGCCAGAATGTAATCTAGATTCAAGCAGTCGAATGCTCTCGATTCGTCAAAGAAAAGCCCTGCTACATGCATTTCACCATCTAGACTGGCATAAAAAAACTGACCAGATCGCAAGCAGCTGTACCAGTCGACCGATTAAGTCGAAAGCCATGTTGGCTTTCAGTAATTATTGAATACTTATTCAGGAAACCCAACATTCTATCGAGTATCAACTTCTCCATAACTTTGGATAAAGTGCTCAACAGAGATATAGGACCATAATTTGCAACATCATCAGTAGCTTTTTTCTTGTGCACGGGGACAACCTTAGCAGTCTTCAAGACGCTAGGAAACTTACCTGAAGTCACCGACCAGTTAATTAGGTGGCCGAGATGCTCAGAGATATGGGGTGAGAGAACCCTCAAAGCCCTAACCGAGATCATGTCATGACCAGAGCTATTTTTATTTTTTGAATTACGTATAACGGAGTGGACCTCCTCGCCCGTCACCGGAAAGAAAAAGAAGGTCTTATCAGTTAACGGCCCCATTGTGCACGCACTAGATAACCCGGCCTGAAAATGTTGACGTAAACTTTCAGAACAAATACTTGAAAAATATTCAGCGAAAATATCAGCCACCTCCTTTTCGTCACTGCGCATGCTTCCCTTAAAGTTTAAGGTAATTATTCTACTACAGCTCCTGTTAGCGATCTGCTTTCGAACCAGATTCCATATTGTTTTGACCTTGCTGCCAGATTCCTCTATCATATTTTTGTGGAAATCAAACTTGGTTTTGTTCAACAGTTTCTTGTATTCCCTTTTCTTCGAAAGGTATAATTCTCTAGTTCTATCAGATTTTATTTGTTAAAATAGCCAATGGAGGTTTTTTGATTCCCGATTGGCTACCCTTACTTCATCAGTTATCCACGTAGTTTTCTGGTTGTTAGGAACTTTCTTCTGTCTAATGGGACTAGCGGCATCGAGCATGATCTTAAGAGTATTGAAAAACTGATTGAATGCGTTTTCGAAATCAGGTTCAACATATATGTCCTCATATGATGTAGTAGAGGCCATAATAGCAAGATTAAGGAGATTCTCCTCCGAAAGATTACGAGAAGTGTAATTATCAACTGAATTGTGAACGTTCATGGCTTCTGAGATGATAGAAAGAATAATCACCCTGTGATCCCCTATAATACTATCAACAACTCTAACATTTAAATATTCCTCACTAACATTAGTTAAAATATAATCAATTCTGGAAGATGATGTCACACCACGAATATTGGTGCATATCCTTGTAGGTTCTCGGGAAGTCGTTCTCAGACCAAACTCTGACATAAGACAATCCATATATCTGTGGCATTTGAAATAATCAATATCAAAATCTCCACAAACAGATATTAAAAGAGTCATATTTTAAACTAATCGCATATATTTCACAATGCATTTCCAGCGAAAATTTTTGAACTTGAGAAATATTCTTGTATTGATGTACATTACGTAGATTGCTTTGCCATTGCCATTGTGTTTTATTTACCATCTATGTTTGCCAACTACTTTTTAATATACGCAATTATCGTGAGTCTAAATTATTACATGAAGTAGAGTTTGGTCTTATACGAGATTGAGCGCCAAGAAATGTTGTTAGTATGCTTAAAACCACTCACCGTGGATGAGCTTTGAAGGTCATCACTGGAGGAATTGCTTTGAGAGATGGCTCCTCCTTTCTAACCTCGATCAATACTTTACCCATATGTTTTCCACTTGCCATGAACCTAAACGCTTGTTCTACGTCATTGCCCTTGAAAACATTAGTTGTCAAAGGTTTGATTGCTCCAGTTTTCATGCCTGAAACGAAAAACAATGAATTCCTTTGACATCAAATGGTAGTTCCTTACCTTACTTTCAACTATCAAGTCGTGTAGAATTTTTTTTACAGTCGGTTCGGCATTAAACATTTTATCTAGCATAATGCCATGAAAAGAACAATCCTTCGATAAGAGCAGAAGTGCCAAACTGTTATTGTTCGCCAAATCAAATTTTCCGATTTCCATGAATTTTCCACCTTTCGCCAAACATCTCACGGAAGCTATAAGCTTCTCTTCTGCTAAAGAGTTCAGAACCATATCGACTCCACGGCCTCCTGTTCCTTCCATTACGAGTTGTTCGAATGATGTATCTCTCGAGCTTCCAATATGGCGATCTGTTTAAGAAAAAAATTTCAGAAAAGCATTGACGTGAGGTCAGAAGTTTTTTGCGCTTGTTCTAGAGACTTTTCATGTACTCTGAAACAGTGATAAACAAATACAACCACCACGGTGAACGAACAAACCTATATCTCAAATGAAAAATATCCTCTCATAGTTTTGTTCGAAGCTAAACTTTCATTATCCTAAAATCCCACATCAGTCCTTTTCAAATTTTGACTACGTGAAATTAGTAATTCACTGTAAATGAGCCATTTCGATTAATTCTCTGACAACTGACACTGATTAATAATAAATCTGATACTGATTCGACGTCAATCGACTACGTATCTGTGAAATCATAGAGCATTGAAATGTCTAAGGGGTTTTTCGACATTTGTTTTTTCTCTTAAGCTAATGCTGAAACAATTATATATCATTATTATTATTATTGGAACTCTTTATTGCTGCTGATGTTTTACAATCGAATTTATACAATATGTAATGGGTGAGTATATCGCGAAGCGATGTCTTCCTGCCAACCTTCAATCGTAGCTCAAGAATAACAATTATTTTACATAAAAAAAGTTATTGAAAAAATTTTAAAGAATATAATATAAAATCTAATAACTCCTGCTATGGATGGAAATGAATTAGTTGGAAAAAGGAGAAGATATTCACGACATAACACATAAAGAGAAAAATGTTCTTCAACTGATCGTGTTTGTGTATTTCAGGTATTTTTTCAGGCTCACTTTGAACGATGATAAAGTAGGCCTTCGAGTTATCTCTACAGGTATGCGATTCCAGAGCTGTGGAAATCTCACCGAAAAACTGTTATTGACCTAGTTAGTTGAGTAAGCTGGTATTCTTAAAATTTGATCCTCGAGTGATCTAGTCTGATGATTCTCACTCCCCAGTGGTCTAACACCACAGCTGGCTCGTGACGGTTCAAGACCCTATAGCCCATGAGCATCATATGCCAAATACGACGTTGCCGGATAGGCAAAAGGTTAAGAGTGTCTCTGAACTGGCTGACTTGATCGTATTTCCTCAAATTGTAAACGAACTTGATACCTGCATTCTGAAGGCGGTCAAGTCTGCCTAACTGACTTGCTGTGAGACCCATAAAGGCCACATCCGCATAATCCAAAATCGGGAGTAAGAGCGCAAAAAACAGGGTCCTCCTCGTCTGGAATGGCAGAAAGTTCTTCAAAAACCGAAGCTGGTAAAGGCATTGGTAGAAATTCTTACTCGTGATGGCATATTGGGGGTTCCAGGACAGCGTTTCATCGATTATAGAACCCAGACTCCTCACCTCAGAAGATTAGGGAATTTTCTCACCGCACTCGATGAGCGTGTCTATCCACAATATTCAAGTATCTACAATGGAGAAGATCAGCCAACGAAGACCCAGAACGCTCCCCTGCGGACTCCAGCAACCGTCTCCACCCATTCAGAGGAGTAGTCACCCAAACTCACCGATATTTTACGTCCCCGGATATATTAATTGAAAAAAGCAAGGAAACGGTCAGAAAATCCCATCAAGCGCAATTTACTCAAAAGAATATCGAAGTCAATCGAGTCAAAAGCTTTGCTAAAGTTCAAAAGTACCGAAACGGTTAGCATTTTATTATACATTGCCTGGCTTACGTCGTCCGTGATTTTAGTGAGCGCAGTTGCAGTACTGTATCCCCGGCGGAACCCTGATTGAAATCTATTATGAAGGGAATGGTCATTCAAGTAGTTCAAGATCTGAGAGTAAAGGAGCCTTTCGAAGACCTTTGACAATGTAGGTAGTATCGATATTAGTTTGAAATCCTGAGGCAGGTTACCGTCCTCTTTTTTCGCCAGGTTAACTACTTTAGCACACTTCCAGACTGTCGGAAAATTGCAACTTTGCAGTGAGCCAGACGATCCATAAGCCCGCCGATCAATAAGCCCATAGATCAATATAGATCATAGATCAATATAGACCATCGATCAATGAGGCCCATAGATCAATGAGGCGCACAGAATTTTGTTAAGAACAATGATATTTTGTATTCTATGATGACTTGTCTCATTTTTGCAATTTCCGTAATTTTTGTAATTGTTTGGGATAAATGAATATTATTACTATTACTCTTAGTACAACATGAAAGAACTGGAAAAAACACGAAAAAACGCGAAAAACACGAAGAAACGCGAAGAAACACGAAATATCGCAAAAAGCCCAAAGAAACCTAAAAAAAACCGAAGGAACACAAAAACACTCATTGAAAGACAAAAAACGTGAAAGAAATGAAAAAATCACGAAGAATCGCGAAAAATCACGAAAGGACCTGAAGAAACACGAAAGAACCCGAAGGAACTCGAAGGAACGCAAAAAACCCCGGAGGAGCAAAACTACCAAGAGAACTTGTGAATTGCTCACCCTGTTTATCAATCGATCGCAAATTCATTGTAAATTGCACAACCTGTATGACATTTCATTGAAATTAGTTCCCGTACGCGGAAAAGCACGAAAACTTGAAGAAAAACTCTGGTGAAAGTCAGCGCTAGGAATGCGCAACTCAGATGTGACAGCCTGTATATGAATCGAGAATATTTTATCGAATTGAGAACCCGTAAGCAGAAACAGCCGAAATAACTCGATGGAAAGTATTTGTTAATAATAGGCAACGCATATGGGACACCCTGTAGGTAATTGATTCGCAGTGGGTGCTTTTTCCATAGAAAAATACCAAAAGAATATCGTTTCAACTGCTTCGGGTCGCAATCGGTGATGTTTACAAAGGTAAAATAAAAATTTTTCGATAAAGGTCTAAAAGTGCCTCGCTGATTACTTCGAATTTCGTTCCATTCCTTCATGCATGAACTGAGTAGGTCCGATTTTTAATCTAGAACCGGCCTTACCTTTTGCGTCTCAAGGCCGAGTTTTAATCTCGAACTCAATCTTCGTAGAGCACGAAGAAGCCTGAACTTGGAAATTGTGACATAATGGATGGATTCTCTACTGAAAATAGCCATTTTCAATCGGAAAATTCTCGGTCTTTTCTCGCTACTTGGATATAAAAATGGATACCCGGAGATTGTAAATTTCCTAAAGATTCGTTTTATATTGCTGATAGGGCGTTTTTTCGGCCCGCACGAAACGAAAGCATAGGGGCGGTTTCTCGGTACTCGGGTCGAAAGTTGGCGTTTTTCTTGCGTTATTTTAATCCAGATTTCAGGGGACTGCGAAGTCGGGCTCCTAGCGGGATCTCAGGCCGTACTTCTTCTCGAAAAAGCAACCACCCCCGTCCCGCGAGACGCTCGGGTTTCGGACGGGAACTTTCAAACGTCGGCGATTTCGCGAAAAATGCGATTTTCGTTTGAAATTTTCGGGCTCTTCAAGAGCACCTAGGGGGGTTTTGCTGTCGCTTCTCCTAGAAGACTATACGCTCTTTCGATTTTTGTTAAGATTCCCCCGGGGTCGGTCCTTCGGGCCGCCCGGGAAGCGAAGCTTCCCGGTTATCTGACGGGACCCAAGTTAAGCTACGCCTACCCTTATTGCTATTTGATATAGTCGATAAAGTCATTTCGTGAAGGGATAATATCAACTGACTTCCCAGAAGCCCCGACCTTAACCCACTTAACTATTTGGCTTGGTGATACCTTAGAAGTACGGTTTAGCAAAATAATCCAACGAATCTAACACAGTTGAAGCAAAACATCAGGTCAGAAATCCGTAATTTTTGTACCTCTATTGATATATCTCACGTTTTTTTAACTAGTTGTTACTATTTCATTTACCTGTCAAGTGAGGGAATAATTTCTTTATGGTCTCCCTCTTCTCTTTTGTTCCAACTGTTGTGTAAACTGTGCATCCATAAGACAATGCTATGTTGATTGCGGATTGTCCTACTCCCCCAGATCCAGAGTGAATGAGTATTGATTGCCCTCTTCGTATCTTACCTCGCTGCAGAAAATTGTTTTTATTTTCCTATTGTATCATAAATTCATGATAGACTTACTATAACAAGAGCATATAGGACAGTTCTATAGACTACAGGGACTGTGGCGGCTTCCTCCAAAGTCCAATGCTCTGGAACATTCCAAAGAAGATAGTTATCAGCAGCTATTTGTGTTGAAAGCGCTCCACATGCCAACAACCCCATAACTCTACGACCACTGCAATGAAAGAAATTCTTTTGTGAAAATTATATTTATTACAACTCAACGAAGTATCTCTCCTATGATTTTGAATGAAACGATCTTGGTACTGCGACATCACGATGAAACTATGGTAGAAACTTATCGTTGTTGTCAAACTTTCCCAAGATCCAAGAAACAATTATGTTCAAGAAAACATGTCCTCATATCAAAAACCAGAAAAGTCAGGTTCAGCATGGTTTTGTACTGGGGAGATCCTGTGTGACAACTTTGGCTTGGTTATCGCAATTTCTATTTGAACACGGCGTTTCTTGAAGTTTTCGAAAAAGTGAGGAATCGGATTTTACTGGACAAATAGGAAAATACATATGAGCAATAATTTTGTCTTCTTGGGTCTTATCTGCATCACAGGCAGCATACTCTTATTGAAGAATTTCGATCGTTTAAGTATTCCGTGAGGTATGGTATACACCAAGGCTCTAATCAAGGCCCTCTTCTATTCTTGTTGAAATTGTTGACAAGATTATTCGCGTATGATTATAAGCTTTCTCTAAGAGTGATAAATATGAATTACTATTTCTAATTACAAAGTGTTCCATTTATATATACATATATACAACTGGGGAATCAAATTCAATTTAATCAAAAGAATGATACACAGAGTGAGGACCATCTGCCATCCTGATTATGTCAGGTCGGCCGAGAGTAGACTTCTGGATATCTTTTTGGATAATGGTTACTCAAGGCCATTTCTTTCTAAGTGTTTTAATAGTTCATCACCAACTCAATCAGATAACCTTCCAGTGACTAACACAATTACAGAGCTTATGACCCTAAACTATGTCTCACTGCCCTTTATCCAGGGTTTAACTCAAAATCTTGTACACATACTAAAAGACGTACCAAATATCAAAATTGCCAAAGATAGTCCATTTTCTGTCCATGGACTTTTCAGCCGTTTAAATGATAACGTTCCGGCCTCATCTAGATCAGACTGCATATATTTGGTGAAGTGCAATGATTCTCAGTCAGTCTATATCGGCCAGACAGCTCAATGTGTGAAGAGAAGATTTGCAATTCATAAAAGTGACATCAGACTACATCCAGAGAGATGTGCTCTTGCAAGGTATGCATCATCATTGGATCATCAGTTTGACTTCAATGAACCGAAGATGCTGACAATTGTTACCAATTATAGAAAGAGAACGTTTTTGGAAATGTGTTACATCAGTGAATATCCAAACAACATTAATAAAAAACCAGATATAGATGATTTAAGTAATATCTATAGCTATCTTTTGTCATTAGAAAATCAAGGTAGGGACTCCAGATAAGACTGATGATGGTTTGGTTTTTACATAATTGCTCGAGATTTCTATGTTTTTGATTTGACCTTTGTGGGTGCACCTTTCTGTGACCTAACCTTGAAATACCTGTCTGTCAGATAAGGTTCTCGAGACGATTTGAAGTTGGTTATTTAACTGTTCTTGCTGCATTTGATGATAATTTTGCACTGGATGTCTCCTTTTACAGTTTCTTTGACTTTGTTTAGATATAAGTTTGAACCACAAGTTATTGTGGTTGACCATTAATATGTGTTTTCAGTTTTCCTGAAGAAGAACCGCACCGTGTGTTCGAAATATAGATAATAAACTAATGAATAGTCACTGTTCTAATTAATTGCCCCAAAAATTGCCGAGAACCCAACTGAAAGAAAACTTTCTAATTTTGATATATATATATATATATACACTTTGTTTAGATATCTTTGAACCACAAGTTATTGATTTTAACCATAGATTCTTGACGTGTCGAAATATAGAAATAATTTAATTAGTCACTATAACATTAATTTCCAAAATTGCCGAGAACCCAACCGTTCTAATTTTGATATATAATATATATAGGGTGAGTCTTTGTTGTTGAATTTCATAGATTCTTGACGTCAAAAGAAAATATTCCATAACATTTTTCCAAATTTATATCAAAAGATATATGATTTCTACCTGTGTATTCAAACGACTATATCAATTGATATGATCTCTTGTAAGAGGTTTTTGATAACAGTCATGCATATTTTGGCATCATTAGATTGATTCAATTTCTTGTGAGTTTCTCACTACTACTCTACAGATTGGTTAAATTGCATGAAAAACAAATAACACTTGAACTAAAGGTCCTTATCTTGTTCTTCCTGGAAGCATAAGTCTTTTTTGCAGATAAAATCATTCGTCATCTTTTCTCTTAAATTGCACCATTCTTGAGATATTTTGAGTTGAAGGGAATTAAATCGATATAATTTTGTCCAAATTTTCTGATTTTCCCAAATCCAACTCTGTGCTGAAATGATTCAATAATCAAATTTGTTCAATGTTGCCATATTTTATGTCTTTATGAAATATTTCTACAAAAGGTTGGGTAAATCTCTCCAGTCTATGGATCCACCACTAAACACTATTGATGAAATTAACCACTGAACAACTTTTGTCTTAAATTCACCACAGAATCTAAATTGCCATTTACTGTATTCATTATTAATGATGTCTAGCACCTTGTTTAATATTTAATCCAGAGTAATCTTCCATAATAAATAGAGAAAAAGGTTTCCATCACTCACATAGGTACTTCGGTATATTTTCATGATGACCGTTGAAATAGGTAGTGTTTTTTCTGTCAAGACTTGTTAAATTGAAGAGCTGGTTTTTTATAGCTTCAAACTTTCAGGGTTCATCAAATTATATCTATTCTAACATAGGAATGCTTCGAATTAAGCTCATTTGAGTTTCAAAAACTTCGAACCCAGTCTCCTAGATTTGTTTTGTACCTTTAAAGAAATTTTTTCACACCTTTATTTCATACATCGATTTAACCTGGCTTACAAACTTAGGAGATAATAGAATTTGACTTAGTTTTAATATTTCTGAATGTTTGTTATGATGCATGGTTAATTAAAATCCTACCAATATCAAAACTGAAAGCTATAGGCTCATAAACAAGAAAGATTAGAATAGAATGCATTTTCTGACCATAATCATTTCATACTGAATTGAATAATTTCAAACTATCGAAATTATCCCTACAAAATTTTCCACTTTTTTTGAAGATACAAATAACTGTTTACAGTTTCAAACAGAATCAAAACAACAAGGAACCACAGAACACTATTTTATTTGGAACTACCCACCACAGAGACGTTATAATAACATTTTAATGTGATAATAATGCACTCTAGTTATTCTGAGAAAAATTATAACTAAAGATCAATAATGGTTACAGATATTATCTTTCATTTAAAAAAACTTTGCAATTATTAATTTTTTTCTCTCATGGGGTTCGGTAATAAATTGATATTCTATGGTAAGGTATTAAATTTGACAACTCAATTTCTTCAAGCAAGTATAATTGTACACCTAAATCTGGGAATACTTCTAATCTATCCAGGTAAATTGTTGTTGGGATTCAGTACAGAAAATAATCATCAAGCAAAGTAACATCACTTTAAAATGATTATTCGTAGTGAGTGACAACATTCATTATTGTTGAAGATTTCGAAAAAGATTTTCATATTTTTAACAGTATGATATCAAGAGACCTCATAGACCTGTTCACTGGTCTCTGTCAAGGAGAAGAAACTTCAGAAATATCAGTGTTTGGAAAATCACAGATGATTTTTTCTGGCTTTGAGTGAAAAAAAAGCAAAGTGACAACCTCTTGCCTTGGAAGTTCTCATAGAAATCATGGTTTCATGATTTGGAAATTTTAAGAAGAAAATTACAAATGTATAATGATAACATCCAATAATTCTGAGGTTGTTTTGGAATTTCCTACTAGAAAGGGATGGTTTATAATCTTGAAGTAGAAAGAAATTATAGTAGAACATAAAAAATTTATGTTTATGGTGTTAAATTTTTTTTTACCTGAAAATTAGTATTTTATATCTTCCTTCTGGATATGGACCTCATCGGATGAAACATGAGTGAGTGAATCATATATTAGAAAGAAAATTTTGTTTTGAAACAATTCAAATTCAATAGTGGATGCTGTGGAAGGTATTTTTCATTCAAACTAAACTGGACTACAGAGGGGTATCTGCTCAATGTGAGAACTTAAAATGCTTATAACTCTTTAACGCAACTGAATATGGAAAAACCGTAATGGAAAAAGTGTTTCATTTTATTTCAAAATAGCCCTGTATATATTTAATCTATGATTCGTAGTTTTTTTTTTCAATTTTTCCGTATGACCTCATAACAACTAGACAACCCTACAAAGATTTTAGTCTGTACACACAATATTAAACAATGTAAAATATTTTATATTTATCAATGAATTAATACTCACGTATCCAATTCTTCTGCACTGAATAATTTCCCGTTATTATCACTGTCAATTGAATTCAAGTCATTTGTCAGTTCACTTTACATTGTTACCATATTTATTATTGTTTTGACGATTTGAAATTATATGAAACGTGGCTACTCACGAGTAAAACGTATTTATAATGTGATTATTCGCTAGTTGTTTCTCCATGAATAATTCATGAGTTTATACTATGCATTGACAAGGTGAAATAATACTAGAGAGAGAAGGGATGAGAGAACAAAAATAAAGAAGTAGAAAGAGAAAGGTATTTTACACTAGTGGCTTGTGCTTACGACTGTCGCGCCTGCGCATGTCTCATTCAACGGTTTTATTTCACAGACTTTTCTTACGGTTTTACTATCACTTTTTTCAGTTCGGTAGCGCAGGAAAATACCTATCTGCTCCAAGAATGCTGTAACGATCATTGTTCCAAAAACACAACTTTTGAACTATTGAACGCTCACCTCAAAGTTTTTCCAGAGAACTCACAACCTTGTACACATTCCTGTTCAGCCCTATTCATGGTTATAACGTCTGCGCTTATTTTTGCTGATGCTGTCATCACATCCCTGAAGTTTAAGGAAGCGAAGTAGATCTGAAAAAAAGGAAGAACTATTTTGACAAATCAATAATAACCTGAATCAATAATACTATATCTAAATCGACATCAATTGAAAGACGCCCTTGTTATGAATATGTTGTAATTTCAACAGATATGGCCCAATCTTGAGAAGAAATTTCAATTCTCTGTTTGATGAATATCTTTATATACAGGGTGTAACTAAATGAGTGTAAAATATTTAAGGAGGTGATTCTGTAATATGATATGTCTAGCGATGCTGGATAATGGGTCTTGATAAGCAAAAGACCATATCTAATCGAATTTCCCAGACATTCCAGACAGTAATAAAACTCTCAAAAATATCACCCGAATAATCAGAAAACCTAAGATTTAAAACAAAATTTATTGATCCCCTACATGGAAATCTTGATGGATGTACGACGTAATAAAATTTGAGGATTAGCTAGGGGACTTCGACATATGATACAATTACGTGACCCTCGCGACCTTAGATTAATTTAACGATGGAAAAAAGGAGGATCTGTAGTAAAAAAAATTAAATTAATTAATTAAATTAAATTGAAACAAGCAAAAAGACACTTATCCAGTTATTTATTTGGCTTACCCCATGGTTGTAAGGGTGGGAAACGCAACCCCTAGAGTTGATTTCCAATGTAACTTTTTGTCTTATTATTTCTTTACCATTTAAAAATTTATTTCCGATAGCCTGTTTCATTCTGAACAAAAAATGTATTATGAGTTTTTCGCCCAAAATAAACCAGTTCGCAGCAAAAAATTATTTTACGAACAACTACAGAGATAGGTACATCGTCATAAATGCGAACTGGATTTATTATTATTCTGTAGTTAGTACCTGCGTTTCCCACCCTCATATCAATGGGGTAAACCAAATAAATAACTGGATAAGTGTTTTTTTGCTATTAGGAAAAGTTAGGTTCATTTCAATATTATAACTTTTTTGGTGCTTGTGAAAAAAATTGTTATACAAATTTTATGTACTCCCTTTGAGGGGCTGTATCTTAACACGGCCGTCTTAACACATGGCCCGGTTATTGGTAACAACGGCAACACTGTACTGGGGTATCTTACCCACACGAAATAATTACGGCAAGCAGTCTAGTTCCCGCGTTTTTGTAATGTCATCTTAGTTTAGTTTGTTTATTCGGGTAATCTATGTAAAAAATTAGCGAATTATCGCGATTATTCGAGTGCCGTTAACAGTGAAAGTGTTTGTGATATCATTGTCAGTAAATCTACATTGGAATAACTTTTTTAAATTGGTCTTTTGGTAAGTATCTAACATCTAACCTAAATATTCAATTGGATTTGAGATCATTTGCGTCCAGAATGGTCAAAACATGTTGTATTTCATCCTGTGAAAGTAATTATCCGTCTACAAAAAGGAAGGATATTTTAGTTGTTTTAGTTTCCCGAAAGACGAAAAACTTAAGCTTTTATAGAGGAGGGCCATTCCGCGAGATTTCATTCCCAATAATAATAGTTTTGTTTGTGAGAAACATTTTGATTCCGACGATATAATTAAATTTGATAAACATTTGCAACCCGATGGACCCATTAAATTACTTTCTTTAAGATTCCCAAAATTGAAAGAATAATAATAATAATAATAATAATAATAAGGCTTTATTTCCAACAGGCTAGATTGCCCAGTTACAGGAAAAATACATAATTGAATAGAACAGTAATTGAAATATTCAAACACATCGATATTACTACAAACACATGAGTGCAAGTTGATTCAACATAAGGATATCAATACAAGAACCAATATATGGTGAATAACAGTGGTATATAAAGAAAATATATATATATATGCATATTCAGCCTGTAACAAAATTCACCAAGAGAAAAAAAAAAGTTAACAATGAAAATTGCAAATAATCACCATTATTACATAGCAACAATGACTTGCATACACTTACAAAAACAAATTGAATTCTACTTCATCAACGTCCATTCAACCTCAAAACCCTACTTATCTCCGAGAACGAATCATGGTTAATATCGCAATTCTCAGATATATCATTAAATATGGAACACATGGGACTGAATAAGTGAGTTCGTCCTAGGCGTATCCATGGCGAAGCACTGCTGTAATCTAGAGGACATCCGGGGGACACGGAACCCAACAGAGGAGAGAAGTGCCGGGCAATCAACAAGACCGCGCTATCCCAAGAATTTTTCCAAATTTACCGTCATACCTTTCGAAACAAAATCAAATAAAAAGGACCGATCCTCAATGTAGAAGGAACGCAATTTTAACTAGGAATAACAATTAAGTAGAAGCTTTTTTGAGTTCTGATTTGATCAAAGATTTTAAAGACTTTCTTGAAAATTATTCGGCTAAAATTGATATATCTGGTTGGGAAATTAAAAAATGCGATAACGCAGTCTATTTCTATATTTTAAATTATGAAAAATCATTATCGGTTGAAATTTCTATACAGATTAGTGAAGCTCTCGAGATTAAATAAAATATTTCATAAAAATTGTCTAACTTCCGGAAATGACCTAAAAAGGATACTTCCTCCTGATCTGATTCTCAGCTCGTTATAAAAATGTGTCTAATAAGAAAACAAGTAGATCTACATCGGATTTATTAGGAGATTCCTTGACCTAACTAGAAGCATTTTTATCAGATGAGAATAATGAAAATTTTGACCAACTACGGCAGCTAGAAATTGTTACTGATCAATTGAGGCGAATAAGTCGAAATATTTGTTATATATATGTATAGAGAGTTTTATTTGAGTTGATTTTATTTTGAAAGTTATATTTGACTTCACATTTTATGGCGAGAGATAGTTCTACACCTCCCCGTGGTTCTTGCTGGACAATAAATTGAATAAAACATCATCCAATTTGCTTTAATCTCAATTTTGATTTGTATTCAATTTATTGACTGAGTGGGGCATACTCCCATCCTTTTTTCAGATATTCATCGAAAAACACATTTAATGACATAAGAAAATGAAATGGTACGTTCGAAACATCGTATCTCTCAGCTAAGCGTATACCTCCCAGACATCGTCTTTTGCGGCGTTGCCGCTTCAGGCGTCGGGCCATGTGTTAAGACGGCCGTGCTACCACCTCACACAACCCACAAGCTGCAACCGTTGGACAAGACGTTTATGGGACCATTGAAAGTTTACTACAGTGAAGAAATACGAACTTGGATCAGAAACAACAACAGAGCACTGAGCTCTTTTGACATTGTAGAGTTATTTGGGCGAGCTTACATGAAAGTGCAAACAGGCGAAATTGCAGCAAATGGGTTTCGCGTTACAGGACTTTGGCCATTAAATAAAACCATATTCAGCGATGCAGATTTTCTTGCAGCGGAAAAAAATGCCGTCAAAGATGGATGCACAGATATTACTCCGACAAAATCTGTCCACAATAATGGAGAGTCATCGACTGACAATCCAAGAGTCCCCTTTCACCATTGGCTTCTATTCATAATAATGAGAATTTGATTTCGAACGAATCACCGGACTTGAGGTCTAGGTCTGAGACTCAAACAGAAGAATCTATTTCTGGAACTAGGCATGAACCAACATATGACTGTCAACCGTCGACTTCCGGAATTGATTGTAGCAGTCTAGGTCTAGTGTCTCCTTATGACATAAGTCCCGTGCCAAAAAAAATCAGAAAGACATCTAATAGAGGTAGAAAAGCTGCTATGGCCTCGGTTATAACTTCGCCTCCATATAAAAATGAGAATTGAAAAAGAAAATAAAACAAAAGATAAGGAAATTGAAAAAGAAAAGAAAACAAAAGATAAGAAAATGGAAAAAGAAAAGAAAACAAAAGATAAGAAAGCCAAGCAAAAGAAAAGTATAGGAAATAAGAAAGCCAAGGCCAGAGACGAAAGTGAAGGTGAAGATGACATCCAATTTGATTCAGATAGTGAACCAGATGCCCCTATAGGAAGACAAGCTCCTGACATTGCCGATGCAGCGTGTGGGTCAGATGTTTAATGTGTAAGCTCTGGGCACATAATGACTGTGCTGGGCCAGAGTTTGACACCTGGATATGTGATTTTTGTAAGTAATTTATGTGATTTCTTCCATCTACCAAAGTAATTTGATCTCTTATAAGATAAATATTTATAATTCTTATTTTCGTACAAAATATTATAAGTTTCTATTTGTAGCCCATATTTGAGTACCTGTTCCATATTTAGCGTCCTTTTTCATATTTTGTTTAACGCTTAATTTAATAATATATCATAATATTAAGAACATAAGATTGTTACTTAGCTCTTTAAAAATGTATGTGTGATTATTCTGACGTCAATAAATGGTTAATTTTTTAAATCCTTTTTTTATTTTTGTAGCAAAAACAAAATGGTAGCCCATATTTTGTTACTCTCCTCTAAATCATTATTGCTTTCACTGATACAAACTTGAGATTAGCTGTAGATCAAATAGCCCATTAGCTCAGTTAGTAAGAGCTATTAACGCGAAGGTCGCGGGTTCGATCCTCATGGGCCAAGAAGTTTTAATCATTCACCGAATCAAGTTGAAATTGAAGAAGATGCCAATTACCATCTTCTTTATATTCTTTATATATAAAAATGAAACCCGTTTTTCGTTGTCACGGCATAACATGAAAACGGCTTGACCGATTTGGCTGTGTTTTCTTTTGTAGTTTCCTAATACGCTGTACGTTGTAGACTCTATAGTCTACAACGTCTGTTGTAGACTGTTGTAGTCTGTTGTTGGTCTGGACCAAAGTTAGGTTAATGAACTCTATTCAATGTACCGCTCTCTGTGAGTAAACAACCGTACGATATTAGAGGTTATCCTTAATGTAACGATAAATTTAGTTTTTGATATTAGTTCGTTTAATTTTAAAGACTAAAAAGTTTTTTGTTTGGATTTTGTGTTTGCTAAATGCTAAAAAGTGTATGTTAAGCACGGTAACTTCACTTCACTTCATATCGTCTTCTTCCAATTTTTGTAACTTTAGTGAATCATAGACCGAACTCATGAAGATGGTATTCCCAAACATTGCTGAAAATTACGTAAATCACGTTTGGCTAAGCGAACGTGTTATATTGGCCGCAAAAAATGTTGATGCGAATGAAATGAATTTTCAGATTCAAGAAAAAGTAGCTGGCGAATTGAAGAATTACAAATCGGTTGATTCCATTATTAATGACTATGAAGTTGTCAATTATCCAACAGAATTTTCAAATTCGCTGGAATTGCCCGGCTTACCACCTCATAATCCCTATGATACCGAACGATATGCCATGCAGCTTTAAACGTTTACAGTTTCCAGTGCGGTTTGCATTTGCAATGTCAATAAATAAATTGCAAGGGCAGTCGCTAGGTGCATGTGGCATCAACCTAGAAAATCCATGTTTTTCTCATGGCCAATTATATGTTGCCTGTTACCGTGTCGAAAAACCATCAACATTATTTATTTACGAGCCAGAACGTAAAACTAAAAATATAGTTTATCGAAAATCATCAGAATAGAGAGAAGCAGTGAAGAGTATAGAGTATAGACGCTATTAGTTGCTTACTAGAGCGCGCTTGGTGTTGAGCTCAGTGTTTACTTCAAAATGCCAAGTTGTTCAATAGCGATTTTTAAAAATATAAGTGAAATTATTGAACCGTATGAAATAAACGCTATTATGAATATATATATTGTGTTTTTATTTAATAAAATTAGTAAAGTCCTTCTCAGGTAAGGCGAGACCACGGAAATGGGAATTCATTTTTATATGGAGCATATTATAGATTCCAGTTCAAATTGCATAGGTAGGTACTCATACATAAGATAGGTCAACTAAACAGAATAAAGAGTGCTTCAAAGCAACGATGAGGCGGTACGAAGCTCGTCGGGTCAGCTAGTTTGATTAAAATCTATATTGTTATTCACGTATCTTATAAACCATTTTAGTTCACAGCGCCGCGCTAGCATTTGGATGAACTGAATTGGTGGAATTACCGATTGGTACTGTGTTTAGTTTTTTTTTATCTGGAGGTCACTCAAAATTGAGGAATATATCCGAAAACTGAATGATCAACCTTTATTAAGTATTTGTCTCTGGTACTCCATTTGAAACTGATTCAGAACTACTAAGCATTGTTAAACTAGGAAATTATTCATAATGATTGGTCATCCTGATATTCAAGCAGTTGACTTGAAAGAGGATCCCTTAATTCCTCAACAGCTGACAATAATAAATGCATTGAATTCTTGAAATAGGTCCTGAAATGACCAGTTAACAAAATAACATTATTAATAACTGAACTAGTGGAAAAGCCCGTGTCGCCACGGGCGCAAGTAAAGAAGCGCGCGGTCGTTATTAGCAAATGCCCCCATATAAGTAGCCGTTCATGTCATTTTCTGTCTAGCTTTCATCGAGTGAAGACGTATTTAAAAATGCCCAAAAAACTTTCTGACGCCCAACTGAAATGCCAACAGCGGCGATTCCAAAACACCCTGCTGAAAAAGAAGAAGAGCAGAGGCAATTGGAGCAACTGCAGAAAGAAAACGTTGAACGCGCGTACAAGAAAAGGGAGCTTCTGGAAATTCAGATGAAAGCTACTGTTTTTCGTGCACGAAACCTGGAGGTGTACGAATATAGCACAGGGCTATAACCGTCAAATTACAATTGTTTGGTTTGCCTAGAGATGCAATGTAAATGCATTAAATCTTAGGCTACTGCAAGCGGATTTTTCACGGTTTTTGCCGCATAATAAATTAAAAACAACCTCAACTACAGCTCAGACCATGGCAATTTTCTTAAGCTAACTTTTTGGAAAGCAAACGCAAAGGCACTGTCGTATATTGTTATGGAAATTCTTCGATTCTTCATCTGTTCCTGTGTAAAGTTCTCTGAGCAAAGCTGGTACTTCTTTGAATTGCATCTGCTCGCTCATTACATCTTTGCCTTTCTGGCAGCACTGGCTGAATCCATCTCGCCCTGAAATGCAGAGCATTGCAAAATTGACACGATTCGCTCATTTCGCCGACAGAAAACGCGGGAATTTCGTCTTCAACCGAAACCCTTCTCGCTACAAATACTGATCGCATTGCGTAATTATTGTTGTGAACGCGGAGTCGGTTTCATTCAGTTCGGGTTGTCCGGGTAGCGTTTCGAGAACCCACTGGTCTGCCTCGTCGTCGTGTCTCCATTGTAAATTTGAATTTTACACTGGACCTAACTTAAAATTGAAAAATCGGACGTGACCCGTTTTCAATTTTTACCCAAAAATGGAGAATAACCATCCAAATTTGGGTTTTCAATAATAATTTTCTAAATTATATCACTCGGTAGGTTTGCAAATTAAAATAAGCTTATAATCAAACTTAAAATCAAGCTCGTCAAAACACGTCTTTCCTCTTTGAAAGTCAGAGCTGAAATTATACATGTTTATTATAATTATCAAACATTATTAAGTTTGACAATTACTTTCAAAATGAAACTTTTTCAAAATCGCAGTTTCCATCTTATATTTTCAAGCACGTTATATAAAATATAAATTGTTATAAAATTATTCAAATGGTCACTTTCTGACCAACTCAGGTAGTACTTTTGAACCTTTTTTAACTAGCCCTAACAGTTCAACTTTCACTTAAGGTAATTTTATTCAAATAACAAAATTTTAAATTTTTAACTACTGCAAATTCACAAATTATTTTATTCACAAAAATTCACTTCACCCTCTAAAATTGAAAGCCTACATAAAACAACTGAAATAAAGTGTTTTTCCTCTTCTAGCAATGTTACCATATGATTTATTAGTCACATGTAATAATTTGAATACAAATGAATGATAATCAAATTTACAAATGTTTTTAATGAGGTTATGACGGTAATGGTGACTTGGAGTGCAAGAAGAAGAAATTAAAGCACATATCAGTAAAAATTTATTGAGCGGTGGCGCCATCTACGGCGAAAACTTGCCAAACACCCTTAATATTCAAGTTTTCTGTGTTTTTTAGAGAAAATATAGATGTTTGGCACTTGTTATTATTTATATATATATATATATATATAGATTTGTCAATATAATGGTCACGTCAGTGCTCATCTAAATTTTTAAGATCCATCCAATATTCTTGTACAATATCGGAAATTTTCCGTAACGACTCTTATAAAGGGTGATTGAAATTTCCATGACTCTTCAAATAAATGATAATAAAATTTTTATCAAATAAAGGGCGGGAATCAGATTTAGGGATTGGAGACGTTGATCGAGTATACCGTTTACATACGGCAAGACGAGGTCGCCGGAAGCGCCCTCGCACTGGCCGTTCCCCGAAGCATTTCTGTATAAAATATGATGTTTCACCGACTTTTCGGACCCGGCTCAAAATTCATATCTAACACTGATTGCCCAGGCGGGTCTGACAACGTCACGATCGAAAAGCGGTAGAGTATACCGATTTGGGTCTTGTCTATACCCCAAAATGATACTCCAAGGGACCTGTTTTTTGAAATTCTCAGGTTTATATTACGTAACAATTACTTTTCATTTGAAGTGAGGTTCTATGTCCAAACGTTTGGTTGTGCCATGGGATCAAAAATAAGTCCCATATTAGCCCAATATGTTATGGATTATGTGTTGGATGAGTGCACTGCTGGACTGAATTATAGAATGGCTTTCATCAAAAAGTTTGTCGATGACCTTGTCATGGCCATACCCAAAAGCCAAGTAGATAATATAGTTGAACATTTCAACCAGTTCAATAACCATGTTCAGTTTACATTAGAAGTGGAAGATGACAATAACTTAGTTAGTTTTTTGGACACGAGACTCCATAGAATAGAAAATAAAATTTATTTGGATTGGCACAGGAAACAGACGGCATCTAATAAGTTGATACATTAAAGATCTGACCATCCAATACAGATGAAAATAAACTGTATTAAAGAAATGAAAAGTAGACTTAGTAAAATCTGCCACCAAAGATTTTTGAAAGAATCATTGAATAAAATATTCAACATTTTACTTGAGAATGGATACCCAAAGAAGATGATCTCAAAATTACTGTATTCATCAACTAATTACCGAGACGAAAATAATATAGTTTCTCCACATATACAGGTAGAAGAGGGAGAAGAGGAAAGGAATATAAAATTTGGAAGTATTGTGAATATCAAAAATTTAACATACAAAATAAAAAAATGTTTCAGGGATGAAGAAGTAAAAATAGCAGTTTATAACCACAAGACAGTCAGAACACTCTATAGCAGGTTGAAGGATAAAACACCAAAGTTGCTACAGTCAGACGTGGTGTATACAGTGAGGTGTCATGACTGCTCGCGAGGTTATGTTGGTCAAACATCACAGCTATTGAAGAATCGAATTGCGATCCACAAGAGCGATATAAGGAAAGAAAACAAGAGATGTGCCTTGACAGCGCATGCGTTACAAGAGGGTCATGAATTCCTTTTCGAAAATGTAGAAATTTTAGAAAAACAAACTAAATATAATAAAAGGGCTGTTCTTGAAATGATACACATAAATAATGAAGAAAATGCAATAAATAAAAAATCGGATACACAGAATTTGAGTTCGATATATACATATTTGTTGACTTATCCTAATAGAGAAACATTCTATGATGGTCCTGTAGATGAGTAGGAGTTCTGGTTGAGAGAAAATGCCAAGGGAGGTAAATGTCAAAGAACAATAAGAACAATCGTTTCTATGCGTCTTGCTTCACTGTCGTTGATCTGAGTGCTTGGAAGTTTTGACAGAGTGATTGTGCAAGTTCATGTTGATTAAAATCGTGATAAATAATAATAATAATAATAATAATAATAATAATAATAATGGCTTTATTTTCATATCTGACCTATACAATATGACACATTATATCGACCTAGAAGAAAAATGGCGGAGTCCAGGTGAGCCTCCGGAGAGACTCTCTGATCTACTCAACCATGAAACTGAATGTGAAAATTGATTAACAATAACAATAGTGGAGTGAACAAATGGAAACTAGCAAACACTTTTATGAGATATGGGCAGCAAAAAAGAATATATACATACAAAGTCAACTTCCTTTATCACGGAGAGGCACTCGTCATTAGTGAGGTCTTCGAGACTCCATAAGAAACCTACCATAACGTTTTCTGAAAGTGGCTCTAGAGAGTCGTAAAAAAGATTCAGGGAGACCATTGTGAAATTTCGCAATGTTGTAGGAAAAACTCCTCTCAAACATTGCCGTTCTGTGAATTGGAAACAAGGAATTTACGTGCTGAAAACTAACATAGTTGACTGTAATACTGGATTCAGGTGTTCAGGGTTTTGTTTTCTGACGGAGTTTAGCTGCATATGATGGAATTTTGTAACTTAACAACGACTTCGACACCCTAAACTCAAATTTCGGTAGGCAAAATGAGTACACTCACGTATTGTTAGAATTAGATTATTATGGTTTTGTAATACTGTGTTGTTTTGTTGTGATTGATGTTCTTTATATACTTGTAGATGCCCTGAAGATGGATTAAAAATAAATCCGAAAGCTATGCTAAGAAAGCAAGAGTATCATTTTGGTGTAGACCAGGCCGATTCCCTTATTTGACCCTTTATATATATATATATATATATATATATAATTTATATCATCAGTTTAGCTGCCTACCGTTAATTTAAAAAAAAATTGATGCAAATCGGTTGATTGGTTTAGGCGCTAGACCTCACTATGCATCATATTATTACAATAGATAAGTATTGTAAAAATGTATTGTAAAATAAACTATGTCATAGTACAATCATTTAATGATTTGAACAGAACTCATTGAAAGCCTGTGGACAAAAGGCTGCTCTATACTGAAAGTAGAAATGGTTTCATTTGTATCTCATCATTGTAGTGTAATAATTTGTTCGATCAAGCCTCTTTAAAACTTGAAAAATTTGGGAAATTTCATTCGAAACCTGTCAACTTCAGGACGCTACCTGGCGATCAAATTTGGACGCGACAACGCTGGCGTTCGGCTGGGTTGGACACCTCTCTTCCCTACTTGAGTGAGCGGTGCTTCCGCGTGGAGACCTACTATACAATATGAATTTAAATGTTTTCGTCCTGTATGACGTGCAGTGAGAAGTGAATGTGGTGTCAATTGTTTATAGCAACAATAATTGCGGCAATAAACGTAATAATTCTTTCGATATTAGATATATGTTCAGTGATATATTGTCGAATATTCGTGCACGAATAGACAGTGGTGGTTAAAAGTGCAATCCTTGTAAGATTGTAGTTTAAATCTAAAACATCCTCATTTTTTCCATGGTCAATTATTTGGAGTAATAAAACATAAAATGTTGTGTATCACAAGCTACTTAAGTGAAGAGCAGGCAATGTACTAATATAAAAAAACAATAATGAATGAATAATATGGGTACTTAATCTTTTTTTGTAATTTCGAATCAAAGAAAATCAATAAATTTAAGGATCTGCTTATTCACAGACTTTGAGTCCGTCAGGTCAGCTAGATGTAATATGTAGTTTGTACCAACCTGTACCAAAGTTTTTTCAGGAGGAAGCACCGTTTTGGAGTTCAAGTTTCCTTCAATCCACCTCAAGCTTGACAAGTCTCCTCTTGTGATTGTATTGACATAGCAATGCTCAGTTTCCACCTCCAGCATTTGATCCATCAATAAATGCCTGTACGTACCCCAATGACCATTCTTGTATATATTAACGCACATGTTTTTCTCTATCTGGGCTGCATAAAATGGATGTTTTTCATCGAAAGGAGGAGCGTTTTTATCGAAAACGATGAAACATCTGACGTTCATGCCTAAAAATCATTGTTAAAATAAAATAAAAAAACAGCAGTTTGATTTCAACCTCCAGATTCCTTGCTGACACAATTGAAAAGACCAAGCACGCCACTGATGTCTTCTCCTTGTGAGTAAATCAAAACGTGACTATCATTCTTTAATGCAGCTTGTAGAGATGGAAGCCAACCAAATTCCCCATCTTTCTGAGATACATTGATGATTTCATATTCTTTCGTATTCACTCTTCTCCTGAAGTAAACCAGTTTTTCGGATTCTAAGTGATGAACCGTCATTATATCAACATCAGATTGATCTCTATTTGTAAATGACGAAACATCAAAGTCTGGATCTTCTCTAGACAAAATGAAACCCTTATCCTTCAGTGCTCTGTACACTTGATGAAGAACCTTGGAAAAATATCCATTTCAATCTCTTTCATACTAATCTTTGACTTGAAACTCACCCCAGATCTTCGTAGAATATTTGTACCAATGATCAGATTGCAGTCAGTTTCTGATTCCAATTTTTTATTCTCTACTTTCACATTTTCCAATTCCAATTTCTTTGTAGTCAACAAAGTGATATCAGTTTGAACAAGAGGCTGGTCACTGAGAGCCTTATGAACTAATGGAGCCAAAGTTTCACTGTCTTTCTTGGTGGTTTCATCCAAAAACTCAACTATTTTGATCTGGAAAACAAATTTGAATATATCGCAAGGCAGGTTGCAAGAGAGTTGGTTGACCTTCAGTGTACCCAAGCCATATTTTAATTTTTATTTCTATGTGCCTCTAGCAAAAATAAGAAAATTTTTTTAATTATATCAGATCTACGATGAACTCAAAGGTTACCATTCCACGAGTCGGGATGCCCAATGGTGAGTTGTTTGGTGGCCCTCGGGAGTCGGCGGATGTCTTGGCAGAGACTTTCACGGTTTCACGGTGTGTGAACATTTTGGAGCCGGAAGGTCCAATACCAGAGGTAGGGTGGAGGTAGGGTGCCTAGGGTGGAGGCACAGTTGAACCAGGTTACTGTAGACGAGGATTTGGTACTCAAACATCTTTCGGACATCAGAACATCATCCTCTCCTGGTCCAGATGGCCGTTTGCCGTTCTCATTGAGAAAATGTGCATCAACTCTTGCCCTTCCTCCAACCATTATTTTCAAGAGGTCACTGGACACGTCCACTTTACCTGATTCAAGGCGTCGGTGACACCCATGTTCAAGAAGGGAGATAAGTTTTCCCCCCTAAATTATCGCCCAATAAGTCTGACATCCTCCGTTATTTATGAGCAGCTTATAAATTTTGGGATAGCGCATAACATCATACCCGTCGAGCAGTATGGCTTCGTTCCGGGATGTTCTACTATGACTTACCTTTCTACACGCCCTAAAGACTAGACCAATTCTTTGGATCTCAACATTCTTGTGGACGTTCTATACTTGGATTTCTCGAAGGCTTTCGACCGAGTACCTCACCGTCGTCTTTTATCTGTTTAGGACTTTATAATACTTAAATATTGTTTGTTTGTTATTATTGTTTTTTACATTGTGTATAATGTTTTTTACAGGCAAAAAAGAGGGCACTGCCCGAAACGTCACCAATTTCTATTATATTTTAAATAATTTTAAACCCTGAAAATCAAATACTGTTATTCTAACAGAAATCATACAGGGTAAATAATTCCACTCGATTAATGATATCCATACCATATTTTTCCTGACCTTCGTTTACATAGGGTATATATAATACAGAAACAATTCCAATCCTAATGACTCAATTCTTTCTAATTTTATTTTGTCTGGACTAGATTTTCAAGATCTGCAGTGCCATCACTGATGGGTAGCCACTAAAGTATGAAAAAAAAATTGAATTACCAACCTTCATAGCATAATTGTTTTCCAATCCTATTTGCGTATTAATTCGTACAGATTCTTCTAAAGAAGACACATCAAAATCGTTTGGCACAAATTCATATTTTTCCAGAACAGGTTGACCTAGCTGTTTTCTTCTTGGGATAGAATTGGCCATTAAGCCTTTTATCTCGATACCACCACACCTGAAATGATTTTATTGAGAACCGGTTCATACAGAATCCGTTATAAAAACAAAACCAAATAAGGTGGGACATTTTTATTTATACTAGAAAATAAGTACACATTTTGCTATTTTATAAAATGAACTGTTCTCAGGGTTTAATGTACTTCCCTGTTCCTCCTAATGTCCGCATCACGTTACTTTGTAATGGGGAACATTTTTCTGCCATACCCTGTATAACCGAACATAGAGGGTGTTCCACAATAAATTGGATTAACCCATGTGGCGTGTCGGGAGACATTGAGAGAATCAGTTTAGCTAGCTTGCTCTAGTTGAACAGAGTGCTGTTGTTTTGCGCAAATGCCTGTTATTTTCAGATATTGACGCCTAAAATGATCTCAATCGATTAGGTTTAACTTCATGATGAAGAATACAGAGTTAAACTTGGTTATATCCATCCGGTTGGCAGTATACTCTTCTTAAGTTTCCATATCTTCAGAATGAATATACTGTACAAAATATCTCGGTCGAGTTTGTTATTGGGCCAAATCCTTAGAAATGTTCAGAAATTATGAGAGTCTGAATTTTAGTTTTCTCTAGAACTGCTAGAATATCCATCGGATCTTGTTGTAACTTGGAAGAATTTGAATTGCTTTGAAAGAATTAAGTTTCCAAAATTTTGCAGAAATCGACAGGCATTTTTCAAAAATAAAAAAAAAATCTTATTTAATACTTTATACAGTGCTAGTCAAAAGTCCCCTCCCCCCCTCGTATCTTTTGAACGGGTATACTTATAATAATGAAATTTGGAGGGTGGAAATAAACGGATGTAGGCTTCTCAACTGGTCATAACAGGTGACGCAATAGTCATAAATGACGTCACAAGGCCACTTTGACCAATAATTTTAAATGGGACCCTATGGCAAGTGACAGCTCGTTTGAAAGGTATTGAATATACCTATTCAGTCATACCAATTTTGTTTGGATTTCAGCTGATTTTGATTGATGAACTGAAGAAATACGAAAATTATAGTTTCGCATTTAATTAATAAAGATTTTAAAGTACGCCTCTGGTTAATTGTCAAAAAGGTTGACTTGTTTCAATTCTCTACTTGTCAAAAGTGTTTATACCTTGAAAATTTACCTAAGCTATTGTTTAACGAGACGTTTAAGTGTTTACATAGGCAAAATGGTACGTACTGTAGCCGACAAAGTAGCAGCTATCTTAATAATTGGTGAATGTAGAAACGATTTCCATGCAGCTGAACGACTGTTTAATGAGAGGTATCCCGATCGCCCTATATCGAGAGTTTATTTGAGGGAGCTTCTTCGGAAGTTTGAAGCATCAAGTAGTGTTCAAGATGCCAAACGATCTGGTCGACCAACAATTAGTGATGACAAAAAAATTGACATAATTGGATAAATGGTAGTAAACCCTACTTCTTCCACAGCGTCTATCTGTGATGTCAGTCAAAGGACAGTACATAGGGTGTTGGCTAAAAACAAAATTCATCAATACAAATTAAAAATGGTGCACCAACTCTCAGATGATGACCCCGACCGAAGACTAGAATTCTGTGAAACTATGTCCAATAAAATGAACCAACAACCAGGCTACATACAGATAATTTGTTTTAGTGACGAAAGTACTTTCTTTCTCAATGGAAAGAAAAGTTACAAAATGATATTGAGGCGTTAATTCTTGAAATTTTAGAAGATAATCCAAATGAATTCGACAACTTGGAAATAACGTTTCAACAAGATGCTACTCCTGCACACTATTACGGTGCAGTAAGACGTTACCTAGATGAAGAATATCGTGGTAGATGGATTGGACGACGAGGTTCGATCGAATGGCCAGCTCGGTCACCGGACCTTACACCATTAGATTTTTTTCTATGGGGGTACTTGAAATCTAAGGTTTACGCTACAGCACCTGCCAGAATTGCCATTCTGAAACAACGAATTGTTGAAGAATGTAGGGCAATTTCCGCTGACACACTGGGACGAGTACGATAAGAGTTTAGCAATAGGATGCATTACTGCCAGGAAGTAGATGGAGCACATTTTGAACACTTATTATAAGAACTGGTTCTTAAATTTTCATTAATTAAATGCGAAACTATAATTTTCGTATTTCTTCAGTTCATCAATCAAAATCAGCCGAAACCCAAACAAAAGTGGTATGACTGAAAAGGTATTTTCAATACCTTTCAAACGAGCTGTCACTTGCCATAGGGTCCCATTTAAAATTATTGGTCACAGTGGCCTTGTGACGTCATTTATGACTATTGCGTCACCTGTTATGACCAGTTGAGAAGCCTACATCCGTTTATTTCCACCCTCCAAATTTCATTATTATAAGTATACCCGTTCAAAAGATACGAAGGGGGGGACTTTTGACTAGCACTGTATATCATAAGACATATCTTAATTATTTTCAAATTTCACCAGACAATATAATTTTGTTTTCATTTACTTAAGGGCAAGTAATCGCAGAAGTTCAAGTTAATGTTTACTTGTTACGTTGACATTTAAGTTCCGTGTCGTCTCTTGGCTCTTTGAAACTTCAGGACGACCGTCGACAACGAAACTATAGAGAATTTCCCATTTCCTTGTAAGCTTCATTCCACTCCAACTCACAGAAAATGCTCCACAATATTCGTATAAAAAAAAATGAATTTTTCGTCAACTCGCCACAGAGAAATACCCATAAGTCCGTCCGAAATTTCACTAACTGGTCTTAACTGGACTTAAAGTCACTAACTGGTAGAACTCAGCATAGGCAAAGCATACTTCCAAATGGTTGCCCCCAAATGGTAGTACAAAACTTTAACGAACATTTTGTGAATGCCTCTAAATGTTCAGCTTCTCTTTCACATGGTGATGTTGGTGGCGGGTTGAGACGTCTAGAGAGGTCATTCTTTGTTTTTGATATTGAAGCGGTCGAAATTCTTTACATAGTGAAGCAGTTGAAAAACTCCTTTTCATCAGGTTATGACGAAATCCCTAGCATTGTAATAAAGAAAGCTATCCACTTTATTGTTAAGCCAATCAGGCATATTATGAATTGTGCATTTATAACTGGTATTTTTCCATCTGCTTTGAAGCTATCAATGATAACACCATTATATAAATCTGGCTGTAATGATGATTTTAATAACTACCGACCTATTAATATTATAACAACTTTTGCAAAAATCTTTGAAAAAGTTCTTTCAGATCGCCTTATTAAATTTTTTAAGAAATATGGCATCTTTTGTTCATCTCAACACGGCTTTATGAACAACAAGAATACATGTACAGCAATTTTTGAATTGACTCAAACTGTTATCACAGCAATTGAAAAGTGCCAGTAGGACTATTTCTAGATATTTCCAAAGCTTCCGAATCTGTAGACCATAGTAGATTATTAAGTAAACTTGAAGCATATGGTATAAGGGATAACCAACTAAAACTTATACAAAGCTGCCTACAAGGACGAAAACAAAAAGTACTCATTACTATCAACGATAAAAGCTTCATTTCTGAGGATAAGGATATCATTAATGGAGTAATTCAAGGCAGCATACTAGGTCCTTTACTGTTCATTGTATATATAAACGACCTACCTCACAATATTGACCAAATGTTGAATGCAATCATCTATGTTGATGACACCAATATTATCAAGATCTTGTGTAACGCCTCTCAATTGAATGAAGAATTAAATACTGCCTTTTCGAGTGTAAAAAATTGGTGCACAACAAACATGCTCAAATTGAATGCACAAAAGACAGAATGTGTTGTTTTTCACTCTTCAAGGTCAAAATTTCGATTCCCAGATGAAATTTCTCTAGATGGAAGTCAAGTTAAGATCTCTGAGTCTACCAGGTTCCTTGGGGTCCATGTAGATCGTGAGTTGAGATGGGAGGTACATATACATCACTTAAATAAAAAATTAAATTCAGCGTTGTATGCCATTAATGTTCTCAAGAAGTCTGTTGATCTGCCCACCTTGAAGATTTTTTATTATGCTGCTTTTCAGTCGAATTTGTCATATGGTATTGTTTGCTGGGGGAACAGTTCCTTCACGGACAGCCTTTTCGTATAACAAGAGTAAGTAAGATCCATTATGAACATGAAATACAGGCAGTCATGTAGGGGTGTTTTTCGGGCTGGCAATATTCATACCTTAACAGGATTGTACGTGTACACTTCCCTCAAGTTTCTAATTCAGCATCGGGATTTTTTTGAGCCATATCGAAATAAGAATGAAAAGACAAGGCAAATAGACTGTTATCTCTATCCAGCTCATAAGTTCACTTTGACACAGCATAATGCTATGTACATGTGCATGAAAATGTTTAATGCATTGCCAAGGCAATTTCGCGATGTTAATACAGAGAAACTACTGCTGTGTAAGCTGAACTCTTTTATTTTGAGGTGTGAACCTTATAATATTAAGGAATACTTTGATTTTTGTAAGGCTGAAAGGTCGATTTCTCTTTAATGTATCTTTGACGTTTTTTTCTTGTACATTTCATCATGTACTTCGAACAAAATAAATTATTATCTATCTATCTATCTATCTAACGCAGTTTGTAACGACCGCATCAAAGAAGCGTGTTCTGCTGTGAGTTCTGCATTTGATTTGGAAAATGACACTTTAGCATCTGAAATCGATGTAAAAAAAATTTAGAAAGCACTGACGTGAGGTCAGATTGCTTTGGCGCTCTTGTTGAGCTACTTGCGAGTAAATATTCAAACCTTAACAAATCTATAAGCTCTCTGATCGGGTGAACAATAGTCTTTTTCCGTACTATGGGACAATGTGATGCAAATATGAAAGCCTAATGAATAAACAAACCTTTATCTCAATTTGAAAATAACTACTCATAATTTTCACCAAATTTTGTTCTATGCTTCTCCTAAAAACTTTCGTCATTGTTTTGACAACGCCATCATTCTATCTCTATGATTAAAAATTTTTTTATTAATATTACGTCTGTGCTTTTCTGAATTTTGACAACGTCATCGACATCGAATTCTACCTCTATGAATTCTATGAAAATTTTGATGGATATTACGCCAACTGACACTGATATCTAGGTCCGCAAGTTGTCAACCGAATATCGATCTGTGATGGCAAATCTTTTGTATTTTTTTTTTTGGGAATTTTTTAAAATTTTCTATCGTGACGATTTCTGCGAAATTTTGCAAGCCATTTTTCGTTTCAGCCTCCTCAATAAACATTTCAAGTATCAACTTGATCAGATGGATATTCTAGTAGTTATTGAGGAAACAAAATTTCAGATGCTCATAACTACTGAACCATCCGACGGATTTGGCCCAATAACGAACTTGACCGAGATATTTGGACAATTAACCTATTCTGAAAATTTGAAAACTCTAGCTGATTCCTTTTGGATGCTAGAGAGGATACGGCCGGCCGGACAGACTCAACTTTCGCCACGAATTCTTCATCAGGGAGTCGAACCCAATCGATTGAGACCATTTTCGGCTCGATATTCCAAAATTACAGACATTCGGGCAAAATGATAGGCACTCTGTTCGGGTGAACAAGAGCGCCAAAAAAGAACCATGACTCAGACCAAATTGATCGTCATCTTGTGCCAATTTTGGTTTCGCAATTCCAGTCAGAAAATGTCCACAACCAGTATGTATTCCCTAATTTATTCAAGCTTCTGCAACTGATTTTGACTATCCCTGTGTCAAGCGCAACTTCAGAACGATCTTTCAGTGTCTTGAAGCGGATCAAAAACTATTTGAGGAATTCTATGCTTCAAGAACGTTTGTCACATTTGGCTATACTAGCTATTGAGAAAAGTGCTGCTAAAAACGTCGAATTAGATGAATGCGTAGAAATCTATGCCAGGCGGAAATCAAGACACCTAGCTTTATTTTAAACCGACTTCACACTGAGAAGACATATATTATGTTTATTATTTTTGTTGTTCATTTTTACGAAATTTCACCTGGTGAATTAATTAAACAAATTATGACAATTAGGATTGCATTTAGTTTTTTCTCGCATTTTCTAATGTAGGTCTGTTAGAGCAAAAAAAATTAAACTAACATGAAACATTTTCTTACAATGTCATTTTCAGTTTTAGATTTCACTTTGCCCCCAATTCTTACACACAATCGCCGCCACTGAGAAAGCATATATTCCTGTCGACACAAGGTGAAATAATTCAATGTTGGCTATTTATTTCAACAGTTTTATGTATGAAATGCTAGGTCTATCTCTTTATATGTCTATGATTTAAACCATTTTTGAAATCCTCCATATTGAAAGTGAAAGTTCAAGATTAACACATTAAAAACACAGGTTATACTGTGCATCGATTTTTAATCGTCCACCTTTTTGTCTGGTTTCTATTATTGTCAAACTGTTATTGTAAAAAATTGAGTCAAATAAACATATGATGATGGTATGTTCGAGAATGAAATGTTTTACCTGATGACACCAGCACTATGGTTAATATATACTGGAAGCAATGGGTTTTCACCAAACGATTTTGCATATCGTACGTGCTGCTTCGCATTTATAGTAACTTTTTTCAATCCTGTCGGAACATACAGGTTTCTCGTGTCCATTTGTAATAGTTTGACTTGTAACATGTTATCCATGAAAGAGACCCAGTTGTTATTCCATCTCACCCATGCCACTGTTGCTTCTTGATTACACTCCTCGATTCCTTTGAATACATCCCTAGAAAAAAAAATCATTATTCTAGCAATGAAATTTTGTGAATTGAATTGGATTAATTTAAGCAATTTGGATGTTTCGAAAAGATGTCATCGCCTTCTGAAAACGTAATAATAAAAGCAATTTGAGGCCTTTCATGGTCGATGACCAGACATTTTTGATGATGGACATCGAGTGGCATTATAAGTTGGGATATAACCACCATTGTTGAAGTTCTTGATCATATTGATGTTTCGATTCACATCTTCAATGGATCTCAAGTTGAATTCGCTTTTTAAAATTCAGTTGTACACTTGTACTTTAGTAAACGAAAGCTTTTGCTGTAGGTTTCAGTCTTTGCAAGTTTCTTAGTTATATTTGAGACTCATAATTAAAGCTAATATTTAATCTCAACTTCCTCAACAGGAGGTCATGAATGAAATTATGTGGATTATATTGAATAAACATAACATTACCATCATTTCTTATTAATCTTCTTTTCAACGTTCGACCGACATCTTCGTCTGGTTAGACCTCCTGAGCGTTTGAATTACAGTTAAAATTTTTAATTATTTCTCAGCAAATAGTTTTTTCCAAGTATTTGTAATTTTGAAATGGGAGAATTTATGTAAATTTTATTATTTTATTCAATTTGAATTTCAACAATATTGAAACACTACATTTTTTAACAATTGTTTCGCCAAATTCTTGGCTTCCTCAAACGAGTTCGATGTTAAACTACTCCAAAAAGAATGAGTCTCCTTATACAGGGTGTCTCAAGTTCGAGTGCCTATTAGACGTTTCTGGAGAACTAGACATATTTGAAATCGGAAAATTGGGATTATGTTCGAAGTTCTCTACAGAGCTAAAATACTTTCGAAGCGCAAAAACTTCCGGTTATACAGGGAGTGAAAATAAATTCGAAAACATTTTTTTTCAAGTTTTCCATTCCTGGTATGATCGAGTATTCAATAGCTAATACATTTCTGTTAAAACCATTGTATAACTGGAAAAAATGTCAAATATGTTCAGTCAGTAATATGTTCACTATGCTTATTTCAAAAATCTTGAGCGTAAACCGTTTCAACAACATCGAAGAGGAAGGTGTGAAAAGGTCATGCATCTTTTGGATTTCAGAAATATCATCACAGGGTGTTTCAAATTTTGTGTTGGAAATTGTGATCTTAAATTGGCTATAACTTTTGTTTTTCAAATTAGAACCCTACTTTTTTATAATTCTGTTGGATTCTGCGGTCAAAAATAATGACAGTTTTTCCACATGATTATGCTCCTAAATTCAATAATTTCTGAGTTATTTGAAATTTTCTGAATTTATGGTGTACGTAGAGTCAAATTGATTGCATATAAAAAAATTCAATGAATATTCTTTCGAAACCATGGGAACACTCTGTACCCATAGAAGATAAATTATCTGTTAATAATTCATAAGTGTCAGGTGTTATTGTTATTCGTTATCTTCATTTCTCGATTCAACAAAATAAACCGTTATTCTAATTACGAAATCCTGCTTCTATTTTATATACATCGTGAATGTGACAGAATTATTAGTGGAACCTGCCGGGCCTTCATCGAGAAGTATCCCCATTTACCTTCCATGACGGAGAAGATCTTTAGAAAATATGTTTCAAACTTTCAAAGTTTTGGATATGTAAGAGCCCCTAAAGAATACAGAAGAAGGGTAGTTGATGATGAAGAAAATGAAATTAGTGTTTTGACTTATTTCGAAGCGAATGATAATGCATCTATTCGAAGTGCAGCTCATGAAATCGATTTAGACAGAAATTCAGTGCACCGAATTTTGAAAAAATACAACATGCATGACTACGAATATGAGAAAGTTCATGCATTAGAACCAGGTTACTACATAAAAAGCTTAAATTTTTGTAGAGGAAAACTTGAAAACGGTGAAATTTTTTTGAAAAAGATCATTTGAATAGTCGAAGCAAAATACAATAATGAAGGACTATTTAATAGAAAGAATTGCCACGTTTGGAAAAGTGAAAATCCTCATAGAAAAAGACAAAGAAACCCCCAGAACAAATTTAATTTTAATGTGTTTGCTCTTTTGATGAACATTAAAGTTCGTGACTACATTTATGAAGAAAATTTAAATACGGAAAAATTTTTGGACATCTTGAGAAATTTTGTTTCTGAATTTTTGGATCAACTGCCGTTGGGTATGTCGACTACCGCATATTATCAATTGGATGGGGCTCCGGCACATAGTTCACACGAGGTGTCTGAAGAACTGAATGCAATGTTTGGTAATCGGTGGATCGGACGCCGTTCTTCACTGTTTTGGCCCCCACAAACTCCTGGTCTTACACCCTTAGATTTTTATTTATGTGGTAGAATAAAAAACATAGTCTATGAATCTCTTATTGAAAGCAAAGAAGATTTGAAACGGCGTGTGGAGGATGCTTTCCACTCACTAAAGGGGGAGGAAATTGAGCGAGCGACTAACCGAGGTGTTTCAAGACGTATTCAAAAGTGTGTGGAACAAAATGGTTACCATATTGAAACTCTTACCTGATCATTAATTTTTTTAATTTGAGTTCTGAAACGTATTTTGATTTTTATTATCATAATTTATTTTTGTTCATAATTCGGTGTACTGAAGTAGCGAATCTATTTAATGTGTTTCCTATTGGAGAGATGAATTCTCATTCGCTTCGAAATAAGTCGAAATACTAATTTCATCAACTGCCCTTTTTTTTCTATTCTTTAGGGGCTCTTACAGTCCAAAATTTGGAAAGTTTGAAATATCTTTTCAGAAATTGGAAAAAATCAGGATACTTCTCATTGGATACTCAACATTTTGTGTCATCCACCATGGATTTGAATTGAACAATATCATTTAGTGCATTTGAATGTGTATTGCGTATACAATTGAAAGAATACAATATAAGAAATAAATCCAAAATCTCATTATTAGAATAGCAACGATTCATTTTGTAAAATCAAAAAATTTCATAACGACTAACAATAACACCTGCCTGACACTTGTGAATTATAAATGGGATGATTTATCTTCTATGCTCACTGAATATCCTTATGCTTCAGATTCGAAGAATTTGACTCTACGTACTACATAAATCCAGAAAATCTCAAATAACTCAGAAATTATTGAATTTAGGAGCATAATCATGTGAGAAAACTATCATTATTTTTGACCGCAGAATCCAACACAATTATAAAAAAATATGGTGCTAATTTGAAAAACCGAAGTTATGACCAATATAAGATCACAATTTTCAACACAAAATTTGAAACACCCTGTGATGATATTTCTGAAATCCAAAAGATGTATGACCTTTTCACACCTTCCTCTTCGAAGTTGTAAAAATGGTTTACGCTCAGGATATTTAAAATATGAATAATGAACATATTACTGACTGAACATATTTGACTTTTTTTCCAGTTTTTATCGGATATTATTAAAAAAAAAAATAATAACTGATCTTTATTGCCTATGCAATTGGCCCTCGGCCAGCGGTCCTTCAGCCTAAGATATTATTAAACTATTCGATTTAATACAATGGTTTCAACAGAAATGCATTCACTATTGAATACTCGATCATACCAGGAATGGAAAACTTGAAAAAAATTTTTTCGTCGAATTTATTTTCACTCCCTGTATAACCGGAAGTTTTTGGGCTTCGAAAATATTTTAGCTCTGTTGAGAACTTTGAACAATATCATAATCCCAATTTTCAGATTTCAAATATGTCTAATTCACCAGAAACTTCTAATAGGCACTCGAACTTGAGAAACCCTGTATATTCCACAAGATGGAAGAGGGGGAAACGGTATTCTAAATGCTTCTGGGATTTTTTATGGCATGTTTATCAATAGTGATTTGTTGACATCCGTTTGGTCCTTAAGTAAGATATTTTGACTGTTTTATCAGTTAATTTTCATTGCTTCTAGCATATTTAGTCTTCTACTTTTGTTTTCTATGTGCAAAATTTTGTAGTTTGAATCAAACATATGTTCTTCGTCTAAAAGATGATTCGCATAAGTTGAGTTCTGTTTTTTATTCAGGAAACTACTCGAATGTTCCTTAATTCTCCTCTCGAAGTTCCTTTCTGTTTGCCAATATATACTTTCTGGGATGAACCACAATTCAACTAATATACTCCTGATTTTTTGTTTTTATCTTATTTGTCTTTATTAATTTTGATTAAATCACTCGAAGTATTATTGGTTTTTATATTATATTTTAATAATATTCAAGATTAAAGGGATTTGCATGCCTTTGTGAATGCTTGTATCTGGATGACCTGTGTTACAATTTCCGCGGGTATAAATTCTATACAGTAGTTGAGAATACATGTGGTAGCAAAAAAAAGGTAATTCCGGCATTGGAGGTAAATGGACAGTTATCAAATAATAGGATGGACCACAACTCCATTACGCTCCCATTGTTCGAGATTAATTAGATAGGGACATTTCATCACTTATGGATTGGAAGAAGGGGTACTTATAAAGTACCCCGAACTTAATCCATTGGATTATTTTCTATTGGTTTATTTGAATTCTAAAAGTAAAAGCTAATGTTACTAGATAATTTACCAACCGACTTGCCTATTGTCAAGAAGTGGTCAGTTTGAAGATCTACCGAAGGTTGATTCAGTTAGAGGTATTTTTTTTTGAAAAAAAAATTAATAAAAACAATTTTATTTTATAATATTTACTAGCTGATCCGGCGAACTTCGTACCGCGTCATCGTTGCTTTGAAGTACTCTTTATTTTGTATAGCTGACCTATCTTATGTATGAGTACCTACCTATGCAATTTGAACTGGAATCTATAATATGCTCCATATAAAAAAGAATTTCCATTTGCCTTGTCTCCCTTACCTGAAAGGACTTTACCAGACCATTTCTATACCATAGAGTCTACAATCACAGAATATAATTACAATCTGTGCTTAATCATTAAACTTAGCCTTTTGGTTTTTAACATTTCCGAGAGATTTTCTTAATATTTTTTTTCCGTAAGAACCATGTACAGCGTATTAGAAAACTAAAAAAAAAACCAGCAAAATCGGTCAAGACTTTTTCATGTTATGCCATGACAACGAAAAACAAGTTTCATTTTTATATATAAAGAATATAAAGAAGATGGTAAATGGTATCTTCTTCAATTCCTACTTGATTCGGTGAATGATAAAAATTTCTTGGCCCATGAGGAGATCGAACCCGCGACCTTCGCGTTATTACCACGACGCTCTAAGCAACTGAGCTAATGGGTCATTTGATCTACAGCTAATCTCAAGTTTGTATCAGTGAAAGCAATGATGATTAAACAATTGAAATGTATATTTTTCAATTTTCCGACAGATTTTCTCAATATTTTTTTCCGTAGGAACCATGTACAGCGTATTAGAAAACCACAAACAAAAAACCAGCCAAATCGGTCAAGCCGTTTTCATATTATGCCGTGACAACGAAAACCCGGTTTCATTTCTATATATAAGGATTAACCTATAAAAGAACCATTCTTCACAATTATTTTTTGAAGATAATTTCTCTCAAATGCTGGCCTCAACTACGGTTAACAAGATCCATTCGATAGTTACAATTTTCGATGACGCGTGTGAGTATTTCATGTGATATTTCTCCAATGACTCGAGTAATATTGGCCTCCAATACCTCAATCGTAGCCGACTTGTCTATATAGACTTCACATAGCCCCAAAGAAAAAATCAGGAGGTGTGATGTCGCATGATCTAGCCTGTCAATTCACAGGTCCGAAGCGTGCAATGATCTGTTCGCCGAAATGCTCTCGCAGTAAAGCATTGGTTTCATTGGTATAGCAAGTGGCACCATCTTGTTGGAACCACATTTCGTCGAGACCATGGGCCTAATTTCGGGCAATAGATATTCTATTATCATGCTGCGATAACGGACTCCATTCAAAGTAGCATTCCGGCCGATTATTCCACCGGCCCATAAACCACACCAAACAGTTGTTTTTTCTGAAGTTTACGTCATTTTGATCACTGAGCTATAAATGAGATTCATCATTGAACAAAGCTTTTGTCGAAAAGAGTGGATCCTCTCCAAGCTGGTAAAAAGACCAACGGCTAGAATTCAAACGATTAGGTAGGTCGTTCGGCTTCAGTTCTTGAACTAATGGGATTTTGTAAGCTTTCAAAGAAAGATCCTTACTTAAAATCAGCTAAATCGTTGAATACGAGAGGCGACGAATCGACACTTCAGTCATCACGTACACTCTATATTCTCTTTATTAGGAGCTGGAAGTTGTCTAGTTGATCCAGTATTATACAATAACGAATATTGAATCTCTAACTTATTGATGATAGAGCGAATTTTGCGTTCGGTAGGCAATTTGTGTGGACCGTAAGTCGCTCTAAGTACCCGATATACATTAATCGGAGAACGCCCATTTTCGTTATAAAGCTGAACAATTTGTAGACGCTGTGCCGGGCTAAGTCGTTCCATTCTGAAATGTCAGACTACTGAACAAGAATACCACTTCAGTTTACACGACGCATGCGCAATCTGCAACTAAATCCCCACCACAAAGGGTATCTCCAAATGAATCACCTTTCACATTAAAACAACACATGCACAAATTTTCAATCAAATACGTTGGACGTCTTGAGTGGTATAAAGACTTAATTAATTGTTTCCAAATTTTCTATAATCCATTAAAAATTTAAGAAATTGCGTAAGAATACTCCTGACCTTACTTCAGTGCTTTCCCACATTTTCAAGAGAGCACACTATGTATTAGTTATCTATTTATGCTGTATATTGTGGTAAAATAGGTTATTATTGTAAAACTTACTGATAGTTATATCCCCTTAGGTTGAACTCTTTGTAAATATCTTTATTCCTCAGAGGGATAGTATCATTTCTGCTATCTTGTGATGGTAGGCTAAGGTCATCTTCTACCAACTCGTCGTCAGATAAGGCATAAACTCTTCCAATCATAACTGCTGTGTTGTCCTCTACAATCTGTAAAATAGAAGGCGATTTTTATGTCGTACATATTTCGAATTTTCCCATTTTTTCTAGTAAACATTTCATATAAAAAATGACGCTCTTCATAGTTTGATGCATATCTTTTTGTGTACTGTATTGGGTTTAAATCGATTTTCTGGTATTTGTTTCACTCTTATCTATATCTCTTTGGGATAACCATTACTTTCGCGCGTTTTTGTGATGTTATTTAATTCTTCATTTTATCAATTCAATTCATTATGTTTCAAATACAGGGTGTCCCTAAAATACCAAGCGAAAGTATAGTCACTTGATCTTTGGTCTTCACCCTTTGCCGATTGAAATGGAAAGCGGAATATTGACGAAATGACCTCCTGACGTGACCCGACTTCACTCTTTCCCGCTTCCAGTGAAGCAGAAGATAGGCTGCATATAGTATCGATCAACGCCGAAGATGATCTTAATTAAGATTGTTATTAATTTAACCATGTGAAGATCTGAAGACATGAAAACACGATGATACAATGAATGAATATAGACTCCCTAGGCCATTATAAGTCAAGAATAAACAAAGCGGACTCGCCGGGGATTGAAAATGAATCTTGCTAAAGAGAACGCAAAAGTTTTCCATGAAAATGTTAGTGTGATGCCCATCAATGCATTGCTCCATGACCATAGACTAAGATGTTTTTGGATCTCAATAGACGTTTACTTTATGTGACTCAGACGAGTGTGTGTTGCTTGGGAAGGTTTAATAAATCTCCGTTTCAACTGTGCAGATAGCATCTTTCCTCAATTTCTTATATTTTCCTGCATCTATTAATTCATAATTATTTTGTTTCAAAGTATCAATATCAATGATGACAGTTGCATGTCCTTTCTTTTCTGAAAGTATATCAAGGGAATTACCTGATTTGAGATATTTCGGAGCTATCTGTTTTGCTTTGTTTATACAGGGTGTCCCAAAAATACCACGCGAAAAAGACACTGGAGATTGATTGGCATTTGTCTATCAGATAGCATCAACATGAACTCAGCAAGAGTCCGCTGGTTTTCGAAATATCACCACTTTTGTGTATTTTTAAAAATCTCCAGTTTTCGGTCTTTTATCGCCAAGCATTGCTAGAAATTACTTTACTTACTAGGCTATCCTGAATAGTTGCTTTGAACAATGAAGTAATAACTTCACCGAGAACTAGAACAAAATCCTTTAAAAAATGTCTAAATTGTTGTATTTCATGCCAAAGTTAAAAAGTTAACTTAAGTTTGACTAACTCCTGTGAAAAAAAAATTAAATCAGACTGTATTGACAAATAATCTTAAAAACTTGTGCCTAAGAAATTTTCGTTTTGTCACGAGAGAACTGTTAAAGCCGAAATAATAAAAGTGAAAGAAATTAATACAATGCGCAAATGGTTTGCTACGACCAGAATTGCTACTTATTAGAAAAAAAACACCGGTAGCTCTCCGGGAGTGCCGGCAGAGGTAAAAACTTCAATCTTAACGTTGTGCATTTTTGATATTTTGGAATGGTTAGAGAATAATTTTGTATGAATTGCTTTCATTATCAGTATAAAAGTGCTATTATTTATGTGGTGGAATACAATATGCATTTATTGCGCTATCGTACACAAAAATGACAATAGGTTTGTTCGGGTGGCAGTTCCCAGTTGTACTGGGGTCACAGAGAACCAGGTTCTGTAACTCTTGGAATCGTCGCAAGTTGTTCTATGACACGAACGGGTGAGAACAGGTGGGAACAGATAATTTCAAAACGATTTCGTTAAGTGCATAGATAAGTGAAAGTAAGGTTATGTTGAACATCATGGACATTGAACTCTAAATACCATATAGGTATTCATATAGAGTTCAATGATCATGGATCATATCATGGATAGTGTTAAAAAGATATTGAATAAGTTATTGTGTTATTAATACGGTGGAAATACTTTAGAAATTACAAATATTAAAATTGAACAATTTTTTTGTCATAAATAAATAAACATATCCATATAAATAACTGTAAATATAATTTATATGTAATGAAATATTTGAAGAAATGATTTAATTTAATTATAATTTGAAATTTCAATACATGTATTAGTGGTCATCAGTGGAGAAATTATTTTTGTTAGTTCATATCTGGATAAACTGTGAATTTTTCTGTTATATCATTGTAATTTTGGTGGGAACTGTGTACAGAAAATTTTATATAATAGAATTAGGTAATTTTATATGGAACTGGTGGCATTTGGGAAATAAATAAAATTATTTTCTAACAATTTTCATAGCTTTGTAATTATACTTTAGATAAGAATTGTTTTAACAAGTCCTTGTGTTCTTGAAAGAGGTCATTCTTCCGTTTTCTTCCTAAACTTTCAATACATTTTGAGTGGTTAAAAAATAAAGATACTACAATCACGAAATAACAAAAATAAATATATAGTATATAAATACGAAATATCGTATATATAAATAATATAAAATAATTATCTTACATACTTTGATCAACAACTATGCAATTGTTTTATTCATCTATTGCAAATGATCCTTCCTCTTCTTTGAGATAACAAAAATTTTGAGAAGCTATTATAACGAATTGATTAAAAATTTATCCTTCCACAACATCAAATATACTCAAAAACAGCTATGCGAATATCCTAGTCACCAAATATATAACTTAATTGCCAATTAGAACTACTGAAAATTTGAATCACCGATTATTTGAATTTACCGCTTCTTCTGTTGTACCTTGTACCATCTCTAGATCAGGAACCGTAAGAACAGTAACGAACAGTTCCGAAATCAAGTGTTCCGACCACACGAACGACAAGGAACTCCTGTTCCGTCCCAGACGAACGGGTGGGAACCACAAATTACCAAAAATTACAGTTCCGAACTGCCACGCGAACAAATCTGATTTATGTTACATTAACATACACAAACATTCGCACAGGTGCCCTGCACCGCCTAAACGAAACAGACACGCAGGCACGGTAGAAAGAGTGTGGGATATTATTCCCTCTCCTACTCCTCGATCTTACGCTTTTTCGATGACAATCACGTGACCCTGACGCGAGTTTGGATGTTTTTACCCATACAAGAGAGTGCTCAGCGCCGCTAAAGAAGTTTTCACTTCAAAAACCAAAATCCTCATCGGCTATCTCGCTCTCACGTTCCTTGTTTTGTAACATGAAAACCGGTCCGATAGCGCCAGCGCTCGCGTCAATTCTCGATAGAGTAGATAGTTTTAGTACCTGACCTTGCGTTGAGAGCTACATTCTCGTTTTTACTACCCTCTGCTCGGTGTGTTTTCTCGTTTTTGTGTTTTTTCGACAACTGGGAACTAAATTGGACTTGTTTAGCCTACGATCTAAATTGTTGCTGTGATTAACAACGACTCTGCGCTCTTTTGGGACCTCGATTACTTTGTGATTGGATACTGTTTTCCGATTGCCATATTGTGATGACAGACCATCAAGCTCATTTTACCTCTGGAGACTACACAGACATGTTAATGATTTATGGTGAAACAAGACGCGTTTCTACAAGAGGGAACGTTTCGTATAGTGCAAGCTTAGCTGTGAGATTATACGCGGAAAGATACCGAAACCGCACGCCAACAACTCATGAAATCATTCTTCGAGCTGTAAATACCTGCAGAGATGGCAGAAACCCTGGCCAGCGTGATTCCTAATGTAGACTCCAAACTGTGGAAAACTGTAATGTATTTGAATTTCGCGCTCTTTTTCCATCCTAGACTCTCTAGAGATGTCTATGTATATAAGTGTAGATAGGCAGTTTGTACAGTATGAATAATGTAGTAGAGAGTGCAACGTATATGATTGACCCCCGATATATTACAGTGGCGACGAATAAATTGGAAAAGTGAAAGAATTTTATAACATGGCAGGAGACTCGGAAGAAAAAACGGTTTCTCCATCGGAGGGTATCTCGATCCTTGGAAGACTTCAGGAATTCAATTTTAAGATTTCGGATTGGACCATATACAAGGCAAGGTTGCATAATTATTTCGATGCAAATAACATCGGGGAAATTAAACGACGTGTAATATTCCTTAACATGTTGGATGAAGATTCTTATCGATTAATGTTCGACCAGTGTAATCCGATAAAACCAGAGGAAAAAACATTTCAACAATTAGAAGAAATTTTTGATAAGCATTTTGCACCGATCCGTACGTCGTTTGCTGAAAGAATCATCTATATAATATAGTAATAAGATCGTGAACCAGAGAAAATTATGACAGGAGGTCCCGTTAGGGACCCGGAAAGCGAAGCTTTCCGAGCGGCCCGCAGGGCCGCTCGAGAGGCAGTCTTAAAAAACATCGAAAAGGCGTATCCTCTTCTAGGGAAAGCGACCGCGAAAACCCGCCCCGGGTCCGGGAGTCACTACATATTCCGAGAGCAAGGACCGGGGGATTCCTCAGAACCCATTAGAATTCCGGAGCTCCCCTAATTCTTGGCTAAAATCCCTTAACTAAAACGCCTATTTTTCGATACTCAACTCATGAAAAACGTCAAAAACACCCTATGATGCTTTCGATCCGTGCGGGCGCTACGAGCCCCCAAACGCCCTTTCGTTGGTAGAAATAAAAACTTTAGGAAATTTCCAATCTCCGGGTACCAATTTTCATATCCAAGTAGCGAGATAAAGCCGCGAATTCTTCATTCCAATTTCGGCAATTTCCTCGATAATTCGAGGTGAAATGTCACAGTTTCTGATACGATTCCGATGATAGCCGAACGCGAGCTCCAAATTTGAAAATCCGGCATCAATTTTTCGCTCGATATGGGCGGTGGAAGATTCTTTGCGCCTTCCAGGCGCTTGAACAAGAATCTACAGGAGATTCCGAATCTCTAGACACCACTCAAGGTTCAAGAATCGAAAGAAAAACACCTCAAATAAGCGTTTCAAAATCGGCAATTTAGACTCAATTTTCCCGCGAATTCATTGCCCTCTCCTAGGTCCGATCAAACTTATGACACTCTATGTTAGAATCCGACACACTTAGTTTATTCAGGAGAAAACGGCTAAGCACTCTGTTCATGAATACACATTCAGACCTTTTTCGAATAATTTTTATTTCACCTTTGTAAAATTGATGAAGTTGAAACGATATTCTTTGGGTTTATTTTTTATGGAAAAATTATTTTCGATTCATATACAGGGTGTTACATTGTAACGATATAATCGTCACATTAATTAGAAATATAATTATTATTCATTAATGTCTTTGCTTGGGATTCGATACGGAAATATTATGCATTTTATTCCAGATACATTTGAAAATATTATAATCGATCGACGCGCAGGAGAACAATTAGGAAGAGGGATGACCAGCGCTTGGGAAGGAAATTTGCGAGAAGAGTCAGTGAAGGTCAAGGATCGATAGCGACGAGGTCTGATGATTGTTTTGATTGATTGTGGATATTGATTTATCGAATATGCTGTATTGATTCATTGAAACTTAACTAATTTGTATTTCTTTCTTTGAGGGACTCTTTTGTGTTGGAAGCTGGTTGGAGAATATTTTTGATGAATAGTAGAATGTACTTATTGGATTCCAGGAATTTGTGAAGAGATAATAATCTTATCTGTTATGGAAGAAGCTGTCAATATGGTCCAGTGAAGTCGACATTCATTTATGGGAAATATTATAACCGCAAGTACACCTGTATCCATAGTAATAGCATTCACGAATCAGCCAGCTTTATAAATTAGATTATATCGAATTTTCCTTATATTGATAGAGCACAAATGTTCTAGAATTATATTCGGAGTTGAATTTTAGGCATTGTCATTAGTCCTTATTTAGTATTAAAATTTATTTGTGGGAGTTTGAATTTTTATCCCTATAAAAAAATTCTGGCGCCCAAGCCAAGAACAAGATCATCCTTATTGCCTAGAACAGTGTGAATATTCGAAATCAAATTTTACAGGCATTCAGTTATATTAGAACCCAAGACCTTGAGAATTTATAACTAGAAAAAGTTTAAAAATATATACAGGGGCGTTACACAAAAATGGCGCCCAACGTAAATAACTGAAGGAAAAATGTTCTTGGTACAAAATTATCTTTGAAACTTTTTGAGAATATTGAAGTTGGCTGATATACTTTTGTTGTCGATATTTTATGAAATTTATATATTGATATATTCGATATATGCTGGTGATATTTTGGATGTTTTGTATTGAGTTACTGTTGTTTGACCTGAATTTTTGATTGAACATTTCTATGCTAGTAAAATGATTAATATGTTCATGAGTTTTGATCGTTGGTAGTTCGGTTGTCAGTTTAGATTGAAATTAAGTTTGTTTTGATCATTGTTAATTCAATTAGCGGTTTAGATCAAGGTTAGGTTGGTTTTGGAGGGGGGAACAATGGAGGTGAATCATTTGAGGGCTTATGAACTTGATTATGAAATAAAAATTAGAGGTGTTGACCCATCTGGAGATGTTGACAAGAGGAGAAAAATGCTCAGAGGTCTTTTGAGTCAGGAAACATTCAATCGTAGTTTTTTGGATAGTTTCCAAACATGTTTTACTTTTGAAGAGGATATATCTCAGATCAAAGATTCTCTTGCTGATTTGAGAAATAGAATTGATGCATATACACATAACCTAAATGAGTATAAGAGATTAAATTCCTGACTTTGTCATTTATCGGGTAGAATCCATAGATTGGAGACAAGTGATGATGACAAACAAGAGATTAAAAAGGAGCTTCATTTAGAAATGATAGAGCTGGAGGGAGAATTAGCTTTCAAAACACAGAGTTCTCGGACAGCTTTAACCTCTACTCCAACTGGTCCAGACTGTCAAGTCCCCCAGTTCACTTTCCCTAAGCCAGTACTACCTTACAACTGGAATCTCCATTTTAGTGGCGATACAAGAAATGATTCATTGATGTCGTTTCTGGAAAAAGTTGAAGCTTTCAGCTATGCACGTTGTGTATCAAAAGAAGAGTTGTTATTATCTGCAGGAGATCTTTTTCAGGACCAGGCTTGGACTTGGTACAATAATAATAGAAAAAAATTCAAGAATTGGGATGAATTAGTTGAGAAACTCAAAGAAGAGTTCCTTCCATATCATTATGATGAAGATTTGAAGAGAGAGATTAGCGAAAGGACGCAGGGTACGAATGAAAGAGTTACATTGTATATATCTTCCATGGAAGGACTGTTCAACAGGTTGAAGGTTAGACCAACCGAGATTGAGATGGTGAACATTATGAGAAGAAATCTTCTGCCTTATTTTGTGTCTCATTTATCTCTACATGATTTCACAACTATTTCAGACCTGAATAAAGCATGTAAAAAATTGGAGCAATCACGAGAGTGGACTGAAAGATATAAACCACCTTCGTCATATAGATCAAATATATTAGAACCTGATCTGAGTTGTCCGAGTTTTTATGAACACAGGGCACCCGCCGGTGGAGAGAATTTCAGCACAGGTGAGGGAAATTTCGCGAGAAAACTTTTCGTTGTTGGAATTGCTCCCAAAGTGGTCATACTTATAGAGATTGTCAAGAAAGAAGACGTTTGTTTTGTTATGGCTGTGGAAGGGTTGGAGTGACTAAATCAGGATGCAGTAGATGTCATTCAAAAAACGCCGAAGATGGTTCAGTGGGTCTGGACGCTGGAACCACAGAATCAAGGGGTCCAGACAAAGGTACGACTGCTACAGCCAAAAGGAGAACCGAGAAAAATTAGAGGAATCAGATGATAACTCAGATTTCCATGAACCAGCTACAATGGATCGAAATCTGGTTCCTTCTTGTTTGCCCTTGAAACTGCCTTCAACCTTATCAACATCAGAAAACCATAATACCCCTTCAATCAACCCTATGTTCAATTCAAGATCGAATGATGACCGGCCTTACTTAAAACTCAGAATATATGATGATGAAATATTGTCTCTTATCGATTCTGGAAGTTGTTGTTCAGTATTAGGCTGCAACGCATTGTTTCTATTGAATAAATGGAACATTAGTATCAGAAATGATGATCCCTTGTTGATTACTACAGCTGATGGCGTACCTCAATCATGTCTTGGTTATGTAGAGTTACCAGTTAATTTACAGGGACAAACAAAAATATTAAAAGTATTGGTTATTCCTTCCCTTAAACACACGTTAATATTGGGTGTTGATTTTCTTAAGGAATTTCGAGTGAAAGTAAATTTTTCAGAAGGATCATTTGATTTGAAGGAAGGAGACATTTGTATAGTGAATACTATTCACTCATATATTGATTTGAATGAAACGCAAAAAGAAAAGCTGAGAGTAGTTGAAGAGGCATTCCTCGAGATATCACCATCTGATAAAATAGGAAAAACTCACTTGCTTCAACATGATATCGATACAGGTACGGCCTCACCGATTCGACAAAGGCAGTACCCCCTTTCTCCTGCTATGCAGAAATATCTCAATAAGGAAATAGATGAGATGCTGAAGTTGGGTATTGTGCAGCCTTCCCAGTCTCCCTGGTGTAATCCAATATGGTTGGTAAATAAATCATCTGGAGAATACAGAGTTGTCTTAGACTCTAGAAAATTGAATTCTGTTACTGTGGCTGATGCTTATCCGATGCCATTGGTGGATTCAATCTTAAGTAAACTAAGAGATGCAAAATATCTTTCATCTGTGGATCTCAAAAAAGCTTTTCATCAGATTCCTCTCACACCTTCTGCTCGACCTAAAACTGCTTTTGCTGTTCGTGGTAGAGGGTTATTTGAATTTGTCAGTATGCCTTTCGGATTACGGTCTTCGGCTCAAACAATGTGTAGATTAATGGATTTGGTGATAGGCCCTCCCTCGAACCCTATGTTTTTATTATATCGATGACATTATTATCGCCACACCGGATTTCGAAACACATATGGAAGTTTTGATGAAGCTTAGAAGAGCTCTACAGGCGGCTGGTCTCACCATTAATCATCAAAAGTCGCAGTTTTGCAGATCATCCCTCAAATTTTTGGGATACATAGTTGATGAGAATGGTCTCAGAATGGATGGTTCCAGAGTTTCTGCCATTTTGGAATATGAAAAACCAAAAACAGCCACGCAAATAAGAAGATTGGTTGGTATGGTGGGCTATTACAGAAGATTCCTCAAAAATTTTTCTTCCTTATGTAGTCCAATAACAGATTTATTAAGAGGTCGAAAAAAGGGCAACAAATTGTGTGGACTGAGCAAGCTGATGGAGCTTTTTCCGAAATAAAAAAATTATTAACTACAACACCGGTATTAGCAAGTCCGAATTTTTCTGAACCATTCATTATATACTGTGATGCATCTAATACAGGGTTAGGATCGGTATTGTATCAGGAGACAGACGGAATTGAGCACCCAATTGCATATGCCAGTAAAACTTTGAATAGGTGCCAAAGAAAGTATTCAGCAACAGAAAAGGAGCTTTTGGCAGTTATATTTGGCATTGAAAAATTTAGAGGATACGTAGAAGGTAGCCATTTCAAGGTTATAACAGATTGCTCAAGTTTAATCTGGTTGAATAACATGTCGAATCCTGCTGGTCGATTAGCCAGATGGGCAGTTAAACTATCACAATTTTCGTTTGATATCGAGCATAGAAAGGGCACACTTAACGTCGTGGCAGATGCTTTATCGAGATCACCTTCTGAGGCTGCCGTCCTCAATTTGTCAACACTGAAACCGGACAAATGGTATTCGGATATGCTAAAAAAGGTAAGGGAAAACCCAGACGCATTTCCTTCCTTCAGAGTAGAAGATAATATCCTCTACAAACATGTTTTCAGTAGAGATAAAATGATAGGAAACCTTTCTGATTGGAAGATTGTTGTACCTACTATGAACAGATCCGAAGTAATGAGTAAATATCATGATAATGAAACGGCAGGACATTTGGGGATCACAAAAACATTAGCAAGAATTCAGGAACTATACTATTGGCCGGGATTGCGAAAGAGTGTGTATCGATACGTCCGAAGATGCCCTATATGTGCCTCCTGTAAGCCATCTAATTTGCCCCAAGCTGGATTGATGGGTTCATATAAAAACATAAACTTCCCATTCCAATTAATTTCAGCCGACCTTTTGGGTCCATATCCGAAGTCAAAACATGGAAACCAATATTTGCTTGTGGTGGTTGACTGGTTTACTAAGTTTGTATTGGTGCAGCCTTTGGCAAGAGCTACAACGAATTCAATAATAAAATTTTGGAAAATCAAATTTTTTCTTATATTCGGTGTTCCTCAGATTTTTGCCTGTGATAATGGAGCTGTCTTCACCAGCAGAGAATTTAAATCATTTTTATCAAGATACAATGTACAGAAAACATGGTATACCGCTAGGTACCATCCACAGATCAATGCCACGGAAAGACAAAATAAAGTTATTGTGACTGCAATTAGATCCTATATAAATGAAAACCATAGAACATGGGATCAATCTGTTCACCAGATTGCTCAAGCAATTCGTACTTCCAAAAGCGACGTTACCGGTTATACGGCAGCTTTTCTTACATTTGGCAGAAATGTTCCTCTCTCAGGTGACTATTATGGAGCGATAGAAGAGGATTCGAGGAATCTGGTAACTATAGCAGACAAAAGTCAGAGAATTGATGATATTCAGGAATTTCCAGAAATCTTCAATAAGGTTCGGGATCGATTAAGGAAGGCATATGACAAAAATGCAAGATCATACAATTTACGAAGACGCCATACTACATACAAAGTTGGTGATAGAGTGATGAAGAAAATTATGTCTTATCGAAAGCTGATAATGCTTTTTCGGCTAAATTGGCTCCAAAATTTATTCCATGTGTAGTTGATAAAATAGTTTCATCTTTAGTTTATGCGCTGAAATCAGAGAATGGTGTCGAACTTGGAAATTGGCATGTAAAAGATATCAAGCCTGATCCTAGTTTCCGAAACATGAGTATATCGGGAGATGATTATGGTGAGGATTCCGATATTTCAAATTGATGGCTTGTGCAAAGGTTCAATGCGTTGCGTTGGTTCCTTTGTGTCAATTCCTTTGTTTTCCTGATTTCCTTTATCCGTGGCTCATTTCTTGTATGTGTAAGAAGAGACAATGCCTTGACGAGCCCCTAGGCGAAATGTGTCCCTGTGATTTATAAGATGTGAACGTTGCGTTTTGGAGAGTTGGAATATTGAATTAAGAGAATGTTTTTTTTCATATCCAGCTCACTGCCGAATTTTCGATGGTAATTTTGGTTCAATATTGTCAGAAATTTGTTTTTTTTTCATTATTAAAGTGGAATGATTCGAAAGAGGTTTCGAATCATGTGGAGATGGGGGGATATGTAACGATATAATCGTCACATTAATTAGAAATATAATTATTATTCATTAATGTCTTTGCTTGGGATTCGATACGGAAATATTATGCATTTTATTCCAGATACATTTGAAAATATTATAATCGATCGACGCGCAGGAGAACAATTAGGAAGAGGGGATGACCAGCGCTTGGGAAGGAAATTTGCGAGAAGAGTCAGTGAAGGTCAAGGATCGATAGCGACGAGGTCTGATGATTGTTTTGATTGATTGTGGATATTGATTTATCGAATATTGCTGTATTGATTCATTGAAACTTAACTAATTTGTATTTCTTTCTTTGAGGACTCTTTTGTGTTGGAAGCTGGTTGGAGAATATTTTTGATGAATAGTAGAATGTACTTATTGGATTCCAGGAATTTGTGAAGAGATAATAATCTTATCTGTTATGGAAGAAGCTGTCAATATGGTCCAGTGAAGTCGACATTCATTTATGGGAAATATTATAACCGCAAGTACACCTGTATCCATAGTAATAGCATTCACGAATCAGCCAGCTTTATAAATTAGATTATATCGAATTTTCCTTATATTGATAGAGCACAAATGTTCTAGAATTATATTCGGAGTTGAATTTTAGGCATTGTCATTAGTCCTTATTTAGTATTAAAATTTATTTGTGGGAGTTTGAATTTTTATCCCTATAAAAAAAAATTCTGGCGCCCAAGCCAAGAACAAGATCATCCTTATTGCCTAGAACAGTGTGAATATTCGAAATCAAATTTTACAGGCATTCAGTTATATTAGAACCCAAGACCTTGAGAATTTATAACTAGAAAAAGTTTAAAAATATATACAGGGGCGTTACAACATAGGAGCTTTATCGAATAATGCTTATACTACCTTTGTGGAATGCACCGAATGCGATCGATTGATATACGGGCTGTGCACATCGGAATCACTGACTTTCACCAGAGACTTTCTTCGAGAGTTTTTCCTTCTGCATTTTTTTATGGAAAAAGCACCCACTGCGAATCGATTATATAGTGGGTGTCCCATATGCAAGTGTTCATGTTTTTTCGCGAATGGGATCTAATTTCGATAAAATGTCATACAGGGTGTGCGATTTACAATGAATTTGCGATCATGAGATATACAGGGTGAGCAATTTACAAGTTATTTTGGTATTTTTTGCACGCTTTCGATTTTTTGTGCTCCCTCGGGGTTTTAGCTCTCCTTCGAGTTTTTTTGCGCGCTTTCGGTTATTTTGTGCTCCTTCGAGGTTTTTTGGGTTCCTTTGGATTTTTTTCGTTCTTTCGTGCTACTTCGGGTTCTTTCATGTTTTTTCGCGTTTTTTCGTGTTTGGTCGGGTTCTTTCGTGTTTCATCGGGCCTTTTCGTGTTTTTTCGCGTTCTTTCGTATTCCATCGGTCCGTTTCGTGTTTTTTCGCGTTCTTTCGTGTTTTTTGCGTTCTTTGGTGTTTTTTCGCGTTTCTTCGTGGTTAATCCAGTTCTTTCATGGTTTTTTGCTTTCCACGGGTTTTTTGCATTCCTTCGGGTTTTTTTAAGTTCCTTTGGGCTTTTTGCGTTCTTTCGTGTTCGTTCGCTTTCTTCCGTGTTTCTTCGCGTTCTTTCAAGTTTCTTTGCTTTCAACGGGTTTCTTGGCCGTGTTTCGCGTTTCTGTGTGATCCATTGATCTATGAGCTTATTGAACTACTGGCTTATGGATCTATGGCCCTTCCATCCATTTCCCATATTTTCTGCATTCCTGCGGTTTAACCCATTATCCATCCTTTTTCAATATTTAATTTCACCGCATTATCTTCTCTTTGAATTTAATTGTATCCTTGGGTTTTGGTCGCATCACACAGGTTGCTTATGCTTCCATCGTGGCGATGCTCAGTTTAGCCTCCAAAACCGGAGGTATCTAGGGTTGAAGCCACAAATTGGATGCTCGCTCCTGTTGTGGTCACCTGTTGTCGTTTATATTTTCTTTTCATTATTCATTTCCATCCCTATCCTGGTTTCTTGGTTGCCTTGCCCTGAAGAAGCCAATAAGCAGAAACACGTGTCGGCAAGTACCTTCCATCCATTTCCCATATTTTCTGCATTCCTGCGGTTTAACCCATTATCCATTCTTTTTCAATATCTAATTTCACCGCATTATCTTCTCTTCGAATATATATATATATATATATATATATAATTAAAGGAGGTGGACCTCCAATACTTGTAAGAGACTTTTTACAAGCATTTAATGCTAATTCTACTGGATTGAATTTTTTAGGAGATGATGCTGAGAATCAAGGTAATAAATTAATATCACAATTATTTTTGGAATTTAAAAATTTGTTTTCAAGTGAACTAGGGAAATTTAATAAAGGTGTTCCTAATATTAAATTGAAAGATCATAAAATTTCTCCAAAATTTCGTAAGGCTAGACCTCTTCCATTTGCCATTGAAAAGAAAATTAATAGATTGCATTCTTTAGGTATATTATCACCTGTCGACTACAGTGAATGGGCAACACCGGTGGTACCAGTTTTCAAAAAAAAGATGTTGAAATAGATCACTGTTATTCCGAATTGAATTTGGACTTTAAAAGAATTGAAAACGAATGTCAAAGAGATGAAATTATAAAAAAGATTAGAACCTATATTATTGAAGGCTGGCCAAAGTAGTAGTGTAGTGAAGAAGAATTGAAACCCCATTTTTCAAAAAAATTTGAGTATGAAATTGATCAAAATTGTGTTTATTGGAATCATCGTATTGTAATTCCCACAAATTTACGTTCAATTATTCTACAAGAATTACATAAAACCCATATGGTTTCAGTAAAGTTGAAAAGTCTGGCACGTTCCTATTTTTGGTGGCCAGGTATGGATTCTAAAAATTAACAAATCAATGTGAAGCTTGCGTAAATTTTTCTCATAATCCTCCTAAAGTTGAATTGAATCAGTGGAGAACTCCACAAGAACCATTTGAGCGTATTCAAATAGACTATCTAGGTCCAATAAAAAATAAATATTATAGGGGAAAGAAAAATATTGTATATATAATAGGTGAAGTAGTATTAGTGAAAGATTATAGAATGATAAATAGAGTTAGATGGGTTGAAGGAATAGTAAATAGAAAAATTAGTAGATGCATATAGAGGGTGTTCGGCACATGGACCGTCAAATTTTTTCGGGATGTTGGGTGTCATTTGCTACCTTTTCAGTCTTGGAACCTGGGTCCTTAGTATTACGGTTACGGAGGTATGATTTTTTTATTAGGTTTTTCTAAATTACCCAAAATGTACCCTTCGAAGCCCATTAACTTTTTTTGCGTATGCTTTCACATGATTTTTTTTTTATTGTATTAAGTCTACATGAGTGTGTTTTTAAAAAAAAAAGTATTTTTTGTTACAGATAACACCACAAAATTAACGTGTGGGCCTTTTATTAAAAAAAAAATTATGAAAGTATGAAAACATCTACACTCCTATTGAAATTTAAAAAAAATTACAGCTATTACAAACTTAGTTTTATTTTAAAATGTTCTTTGTAACGTTGCTTGCCATATGCCATTTACGTAAGTCAATAAAAAAAATAATACAGCAAATAAGGTTTTAGTCGGAAGAGCGAAGAGAGTCGCACCTAAATAAAAGTACGGATTTCGACACAACACAGCGAGCAAGGAAATTTTACCTGCCCGTTTTAGACGCTGTGAATTATTATTACTATTTCTGTCCTTAGGTTGGATTGGGTTAGTCGCCGCTGACTATGGCCATATGCCATCACCATATCAGCATACTCAGCGTTGGTGAAATCAGGCATATCAACAACCAAAATTAAAGCAACAGTAGCAAAAAGTCGATAAAAGTAACAAAAACAAAAAAATACAAATTTAAAAAACTGAACAACGCGGCACAGACACTTCCAATAGCAGAGACAGTTAAATTTCGAATGACGGTAGGGTCAAGTCAGCGGCGATGTCGTATTGGAGCAAGTAACGGAGGATCGATTAACTTCAGTGCGTTTAATCGAAAGACCTTATAGGTGTTTTTTGAAAGGGTTGTGGAAATTTTGGATGAGATCTATGACACTAGTAGCAAATTTTAATGGTTTCAACGTTAAATGTACCAATTTCAAAAAATTGTGTAATATATTTTCATGGCCTGATTTATAGAGGTGGTTGGCCGACTCGGGTGACGGATACGTCCATAAGTTGTATCGACCATGTTTTCAGTAACTTCAGCGAGAGCGTAACTTGTGTTTATGACAACAGATTTTCAGATCATAGGAAAACACTGTGTGAGTTTGAAATTTGTCATAGAAATTTGGGAAGAATTACTCGAATCAGAAGAAATTACAGCGATGAAGCGATTTTTAAATTCAAACAGTCACTTAACTGTGAAAACTGGTCCGCTGTGTATGGAAGCTTTGATGTGTCAGACTCTTTTGGGAAGAGTTTCGACGCTTTCCAATATCACTTTAATATTCACTTTCCCCTACACAGCTCGACAGAAAAGTTGAGTACAAAATGTTGGGTTTCAAATGGTGTAAGGAACTCAAGTAGAAATTTGAAGGATTTACACTGCCTTTCGCGCAGGTATCCACAGTCGAGGGCAAAAAAGATTCATTATAAATTAGTCAAAGAAACAAAAAGAGTGTTTTTTCAGAACAAAATACTTTCATCACGAAATATAACAAAATCTTGTTGGCAGGTTGTTAATCAAATAACTAATAAAAAAAAGCAACAAAAAAAATCCTTTTACGAGATGTAAATAATCAGTTTATAGATGACCCTGAAATGGTTGCAAACATTTTCAATGACTTCTTCAGAAATGCTCCAAATGAGATCCTCCAGAAAATAAATGGCACACATAACACACCGAAAGTTGACATTGCAGTGGAAGATGAACTTAAACTGTGCCCTTACACACTCAGCATGAACTGAGTGATTTGCTACTCTTTAGATTGAAAAACTCAAATTCAGCGATTTTGATGAGATTCCGAACTTTTTAGTTAAACAGGTTATTCCGTTCATTATAAAGCCACTTACACATCTGGTAAATTTGTCATTTTGTTGTGGTGATTTTCCTAAGAATTTTAAAGTAGGTAAAGTTGTTCCAGTATTCAAGCGAGGTGATGAACATAAGGTAGAAGATTACACGCCGATTACAGTGCTCTCAGTCTTTTCGAAGATATTCTAAAATGCATTTTTAAAACGGCTACTTGCTCATCTCAAGAAAAATAAAATCATGTCGAAGAACCAACATGGCTTCTCAGAGGGGAGAAATTCGATGACAGCAATACATTTTTTTATGAGAACCTTATTGATTTGGTGGATGCAGGGGAGTGCCCTGTTGGAATTTTTTGTGGTCTCAGCAAAGCGTTCGATTGTGTAGATCATGATAATTTTGTGACCTTGATGGAGGGCTATGGTCTTAGTGGTGGCTGCTTGCAGTGGATGAAATCAATTTTGACTGAAAGACAACAATATGTTTCCATACAGACCATTGACTCAAGATATAATGTGCGACCGGTAAATTCGAGTTCATTGGGTACCTTGACTGGAGTTCCACAGGGATCAATATTGGGACCAATATTCTTTTTATAAACAAATTCGATAATATTGATCCAGGAGCTTTATTTGCGGCTTTTGCTGACGACATTTTATCCCTGATTTTTGCTGATTCTGATGTTGGCCTAGAGAATAAATGTAACAGCCTCATTAAAGATATCAACAAATGGTTTTCTCGTCATTCCCTTCATTTAAACCCAACAAAGACAGCATTGATACGGTTCCATCATGCTCAGAAAATGGTGAGTGATTTGGAAATCACATTAGATGACATACCAATTCAATTCAGGGAAAATACAAAGTTTCTGGGCTTATACATTGATGGTAACATGAACTGGAAACCATACTGTGAGCATTTAATATCAAAATTAAACTCTCAGGGCTATGTTCTTATACAGCTAAGAACAGTTTTGATGGAGAAACAATTAATCCAAGTATATCATGCTAATATCGTTGAAATATTGAGATACGGTGTCTGTTTCTGTGTAATGTGTAAATCGCTGAACAGATTTAAAATTGAATTGGAGGAGTTTATGATTGAGAAATGTTTTTATCGTGCGGAGGAATTTCTGGAGATTTTAATATGATTTAGATATTTGTATATCAATATTTTAAAATTTCAATTATTTATTGTACATATAAATTTCTTGTTTGGTTAGGACTGAAATTTTGACTGTTCCTATACAATGTTATAATTGTGTTTAGAAATAAAAGGTATTGTATTGTTTCCAAATCATCTGCGCTAGGAATTCTAAAAAGACACCGATAGACAGTTTTTAAAACGATTCATATTATGCATAAGAGCCGGCGGTAGGCAATTTGAACACCCATTATAAGACGATATTACAGACATATTACATTATTATTTCAAAATGATATTGAAATAAATAATTGAACTTCTTTGTGTTAATTTTCTTCACTACCTACTTATCTGCAAACAAAAAATGAAAGAGAAAGTGAGATAAAAGAGAAAAAAGAGCAAAAATAATGGTTTTTCGAAACGGTAGCGAGCAAAAAATATCAAGCAACATGTAATAGGGCAACAGGTGATACTTGTGCATTTTTCATAATTTTTAATTATTTCGGCTTAAACACATCACTCGCCAGGGCCGGATTTAGAGATTTGGGGGGGCCCCGGGGCAACAAATAAGTGGGGGCCCCCTAGCCTCGAATTATTTTCAAAATAAAATGGATGATCTTTTAAAGTAGGGGTTTTCAATACATAATTTATCGAGAAACCAAGATTCATTTATTATTTAACAAAAATAGTATGAAAAAACAATAATTGAGTGGCATTAAATGAACGGAACCTTCCGAGCTTTTTTGGCTGAATAATCGTCAATTATTTCAGTAAAATCCAGTTCACGGAGTAAATCGCTCTCAATGCTTAGGAGAGTAAGCTTTGAGAGACGATTTTGTCCCATAGTCGTTCTGAGTCTATTTTTGATGATTTTCATTTTCGAAAATGATCGCTCTCCAGTGCAATTGGATACCATAAGAACCAAATACATTCTCAACGCGATTTCGATGTTTGGGAATGTAGCTCGAAGATTTTGATCATCGAGAATTTGGTAATAGTACATTTCTAGAGATGGGTCTTTTCCAAAGTCTCTTTTATATGATTCAATAAAAGAGACAAATTGAACTAATTCATTTCCGAGACTTGGTTCTAAATCATTCTCATAAACTTTTACCAAAGCCTCTGCTGCAGCCTGCAAGTCTTCAGTATTCATCTTTTCGATTTGATTCAGAAATCCGAATCTCGAACGGACAGCTTCATAGGCATGCAATCTTTCACTGAGAGAAATACATAGCTGGACGATTACTGGTATAAAGGCAAATACTTTGTATTTCTCCCTCGGTGACAGATTGGCTTTCCCGTAATCTAGCGGATTCAACCTCACGTTTCTCGTAGTGGTGCGTGATTGTACGTATTCATCAGTCCCAGATAGTTTTTTGGCAGCTTCCTCATATTTATCAAAATCGTTTGTTTTGGATTCCACTAATGATTTCAATGATTCCAGGGCACGCATTGCTGATTCAAGAATCATTTTCAGGTCTTGCAACATCTTATTTGTAGCGTTGAATCGCTCCAAGATGTCGTTCCAGAAGATTGCGAATAAAGCGGTTTCGAGACTGTTCATCTTCTGCAGAAGGTGCGTTGCTTCGTGCCTTGCAATGTCTTTTTGCTCCTTATCAGAAGATATGCTGGATTGAGCTTCTTTGATTTCCGAATAACCGTCGACTATGGCTTTCGTAGCGTCAGCTCGACAAGACCAACGGGTGTCATTAAGCTTTTTCAAGACGTAAAACTGTCCGTTTTTTTCTTGGATAACTTCTCGATCAGAATTCCGTATCGTTCTGTACTTGCTGTGAAAAACTTATATAAATTCTGAATAAAATCAAAGAATTTAACAGCTGATGGACATGAATTGGCAGCTGCCTTTCCAACCAAATTGAGAGAATGACCACAACATGGTACGAACGCCGATAAATGATTTTTTTCCAAAAAAAGAGCCTGCATGCCTTTGTATTTGCCACTCATGTTTGCAGCATTGTCGTAAGATTGGCCACGGCAATCCATAATGTCTATTTGATGGGCGCATAAAAAGTTGAGTAGAGTGTTTGCGGTGGCTTCGCCAGTATGACCACAGTTTGGTAAATATGTGAGATATCTTTCTTTTGGTGTCGATCCTTCCATATATCGAACAACTACAGTTAGTTGATCGATGTGAGATTCGTCCGGAGTAGAGTCCACTGATACAGAATAATATTTCGATTTTTTTATCCTGCATACTATTTCATTTAGTACTTTATCACCCATACAACTGATCAGTTCTTCGCAAATCTTGGACGAAAGATAATTTACATGGCCATTCCCTTTGTTTGCATGCTCTTTCAAATGGGTTGCCAAGATTGGTTCATATTCGGCTAACAATTCCAAAATTCCCAGAAAATTTCCATTTCTTGGTGAGCCAGCAATTTCATTCTCACCTCGGAAAGCTAATCCGCGTTCAACAATGAATTTGATGGTACTGACAATAATTCTGAGTATTTTTCGCCAATACTCGATTTGTTGTGCCTCTTCAATCGCTAGCTCCTGATCGATGCGTCCTCTGAATTTTCCCCGTTGAACCAAACTCATTACTGCTTCCAAATGAGACTTCGAAATCTCATGTTCATATAGACTATCGGATGCATGCTTCCAGTTACTAAAACCTTCCCCACTCAGTTTACTGTTTAGAGGTGACATTAATTTACACACATAACAATATATTTTCCCCGTGGATGGAAAAAAGCACAACCAGAATCGATTGACGGTCTCTTGATTTTTGTTGCGACGTGTAAACATGTTCTTTGTACATTTCCGAACAATGTTGACATTATCCCGCTGATGATATTGAGGAACTGAATTTTGCAGAGATACTTCATCGCAATTTTGAGGTTCCGTTGAACCTTTTGATGCCCAATATTCTATCATTTCTTCAGTTATATCAACAGGCCAAAGACCTATGTCATTTTTGAGACCACAAAATTTTGCTTCCTCCTGAGTCTGATATTCAGTGATAGAAAATTGTGTAGTGTCATCTGATGAAACGCCAACCCCAGGATTATCTTGGATAATATCTACCACATCTCTATTTACTATTGAATCTTCTGTTGTTTGTTCAAGATCTCGAGCTTCTTTATTTAACGACGTAAAAAAACTGGTCAATTTGGGTATTTTACCTATAGTTTCTTCAGATTTTTTGACTCGTTCTGCTCGCACTTTCCTTTTCTGAGAGCCACTAGGCAAAGCTCGAGGAGTTTTGTGACGATCACCCATGATTCCACTATGAAAGATATATGAAGAACATGGTTAGTGATCAAATAATTAACAGAAGCTGAACCAAAAACACGCATGACATGGTAAATAATAAATCATAACCCCTCCGCAACCGTCTTTTATATTCTTGTTTTTTGCATATAGCCAAAAAAATATTCATTTACCACAATATAATTATTACCTATTTATTTTCAACAGAAAATACTAATTCATTTTATTGAAAGTGACTGATCTAGATGAAATTTAATTCGAAGGTCCTCAACTCATGTTAATTTTCAAACTTAATAGGTAGGTACGAAAATTTCTATTCTGAATAATGTTTTTCCTAATTTATAGTGCACTTCATTGTGAATCACTATTAATATTACATCCTATAAATGTGGGTTTTAATTGAAAGAACGCAGAACAACAACATTATTTGTCGATCTTTTAGTGTAAACGAAAACAAAATATCAGCGAGCAAAAACGAGAACTAGGAACTAAAATTCCAGCTCAAGATAGATTGAGCATTCTCAGAATATTCCAAGAACGTAGATAGAACAGCAGAAGAATGATCTTCGCTTCGATCCTCGTCTATTCACACTAGGAGAATTTGATAGAATGGGGATAGAATGAGCATTCGCTCCTCTGATGTAAATCGGCCTCTATCTTTAATATGATTCTATCAAAACTAGGATAGATATCTAAGGATAGCAATTTTAAAATAATTCATTTGAGCTTGGAGGCAATGTGGCACTTTCGTCAGCCAAAATAGTGATGACATTCACATTTTCGCTATCACCATGTTGAAAAAGACACTGTTTGTTGTGGATTACGAGATAAAGTTGAAAATACTCACGTCTGGTCTGACCGTACAAATTCGATAGAATTTACTTCATTTGCACAATGTTCGCAAGTTCTTAGCTCCTCAGACGCAGGTGAATGTATAAAACTTCGGGATTCCCTGCTACAAACTCTTCACTTCACTTATCAGTTATCACTTCACTCGGACACGCGTATTATGCCTAACGCTTCCCTTACGTAAAATTGAACAGTGGGCCGCCATACGCCTGCCTGAGCGTGAGCGCTTGCGCGGCACGTTTAATTCGTTTACGTTCACTCATCGAATACCACAACAGAAATTATTGTCCAGTAGAAGACTTTCGTCTTTTTTTTCATCATGATTTAATTACATTATAAAAAATATTGAAGGAAAATTTTTTTACTAGTGTTTCCTAGTTGAAATTTAAAATTTTTCCGAATTTTCTTGAGTGGTGGCTCCTTTTTGTGGGGGCCCCTATTTTGTGGAGGTCCCCGGGCAGTTGCCCCTGTTGCCCCCCCCCCCTAAATCCGGCCCTGTCACTCGCGACAAAATTAAAATTTCTAAGGTTTCGACTCAAAAAAGTTGGGAGTGTTGTATCATTTTGAAATCGGCATGAAATAGACCAGTTTTACGATTAATTGTCAATTCAGTCTGATATAATTTTTTTCACAGCAGTCAGTCAAACTTAAGTTAACGTTTTAACTTCAGCATAAAATACAACAAGTTAGACATTTTTTGAAGGATTTTGTTTTAGTTCTCGGTGAAGTTATTACTTCATTATTTGAAGCAACCATTCAGGATAGGCTAGGTAAAAAAAAAAACAAGAGTTCGAAGTAATTCCTAGCAATGTTTCATCATAAATTGTGGGGACCGTATTAGGATTTCACCATTCAGAGTTCGAAAAAGGACTTTAAAACAAGGAGCAAAAACTTCAGACCTCACGTGGTTTGTAACATTTTTTGTAATGAAGTTCGCTTTCTTACCTCAAAATTCCCATGACTCCTCTGGATAGTGATCATTAGTTCTGTCACTTCTTTACTGATGGTAGTAGCTCTAATGAAACGACTATCTTCGAACACAATAGTTAGTGCACTTTTGTGGATGTTCACAGAACGTGCATACGCTTCCCAAGCCGCATTTAAATAACCAGTAGCTGGAAAAAGGTTGCGTCCTGGAAAAACAATTGTGATTTAATGGCTCAAAAATAAGTCAGTTAGCAAATACCGTCTATCATATGCCCTGTTAGGTATTGTTCTTCCAAATTTTTCAAGGAAATACGAAACCAATTTTCTTGACCTGCCTTATACTGATCTCTGTGGTCTAATACATAAAATTTTTGATGATGATTCCACCTGATAATAGGAGATATCATGGGAGTTCCTCTGCTAACTGGATACTGTATCCTTGGATAAAGGTTCTGGATTTGAGGATTATATCCGTTTTCATAGAGACTGAAAATATTTAGTATGAGTAAAATTCTCCTTGATTGGAGCATAGCAAAATTGAACATTATAATTATATAATAATTGGCCTTATAGTGGAGTTGATATTTGAACATAATCTCAAGAAGCTATCTGTTATATTATAATGAGAAATCTCATCATCAATTTCGAACCGTTTTATAGTATATAACATTACTAGCAAGGTAAGAGAGTTTTTACTGGGGAATGGAGGATATAACTGACGAGCCCCAGGCAAGTCAGTTACTTCCTTAAGCCAGTAAAACCCGTTACCTTGAATTGAAATCCTTCAATTTATTGCGGTGATTTCAATTTTCACCACGTAATGTGAAGTTATAATAATAATGATAGAAGTGGAATAGCTTTAGCTGACTGGATGGAAGATAATAATTTCTATTTGCTTTTTGATGGAAAAGATGTAAGTTCTTTTCATTCTTCTCGATGGAATACAGGCTGTAATCCTGATCTCTGCTTAGTGTCTTGTGACAATACTTGCAAAGCGCTTCTTGTAAAGCGTAAAATTCTAGGAGTTTTTCCTCATAGCCAACATAGGCCTATTCTGTTGACTTCAAGAAGTTTAATTCAATATTCTGAATGTTTAAGAAGACCTCGTTGGAATTTCAAAAGAGCGAATTGGATTAAATTTGCTAAGAAGGTACACAGTGATATTAGGTAGATTAAACCCACTCACGATAACTATAACGGATTCTTAGGTGTTGTGAAAGCCGCAGCAAAAAAGTTCGTTCAAAGAGGTTTCCGGAAAGATATATATTCCAGGTTGGTCAAAAGAAACCGATAATTTGTATAAAGACTATCAAAAATAACCATCCCTTGGTAAATGTGAAAGGCTTATGCTCTCTATCAATACAAGCCGAAAAGAGGGGTGGATAGTGTAGTATCAAAAATGAATTTCACACATTCGAGTAGGAGCTCATGGGATATATTGAGAAAATTAGGTGAAGCTACTCCCCTTGCCTTTTCATCATCAAAAATTGATCTAAAATTAATTGCTCGCCAACTAGTTGATGTATCTGAATCAGTGAATATATCTCAATCTAAAATGAGGAATATGAAGAAAAAATTACAAATATTCAGGAGATCAGCTCCTACTTTAGAACATGTGCCGAATCCGTTAAATATAGATGCATTGAGGGCTGCAACTAAATCTACCAACTCTCGAAAAGCAGCAGGTTTTGACGGAATTTATCCACAATTTATAAAACATTTAGGAAAAAAGGCCTTGTCTTAGTTCTTGTCATTTTATAACAACATTCTGAAGTCAGGAAACATTCCTTCCGAATTTCGTGAGGCTAAAGTAATAGGTATTTTGAAACGAGGAAAAAATCTTTGTGATTCTAGTAGTTATCGACCCATCAGTTTATTGAGTGTTCCTTTCAAGATATAAGAAAGGCTAATTCAATTGAATCATCTTTAGAAAATTCTCTACAAAATATCCAGGGAGGCTTTAGGAAAAATAGAAATTGTACAGATCAGGTTCTCAGCTTTACAACTTTCATGGAATCAGGCTTCAATAGTAGGTTGGAAACAGGAGCTGCTTTCATGGATTCATCCTGGGCATATGATACTGTGTGGAAAGAGGGATTAATTTTCTGGAAACTAGGAATAATATTCTTCAGAAATTAGCTGGATCATCTTGGGGTGCTGATGCTTCCACTCTTTGCACAGCATCTCTAGCCCTAGTCTTTTCTGCAGCTGAGTATTATTGCTCTGCTTGGTTTAATAGTGCACATACACAAAAAATTGATGCACAATTGAATACATCCATGAGAATAATTACTGGCACCATAAGATCTACACCGGTTCTTTGGTTACCAGTTTTGGCTAACATTGACCCTCTCCATATCAACAGACAGACTGCAGCTCAGAAGTCCTGGCGCAAATATCATTCTCCATTCCATGAGAATTATTTCTGACACCAGATCTACACCTGTTCATTGGTTAACAGTTTTGTCCAACATTTTCCCTCCCCACATTCGCAGACAGACTGCAGCGCTGAATTCTTGGAACGAATATCATTCTTCTCCCAATTTATTCCTAATTATTTAATATATTCCACAAAATAGAGTTCCCAGATTGAAGTCACGAAAACCATTATGGTATTATACTTTCTTCGATATGAAAATAAGCTATAAAGAATTATGGAAGACTGAGTGGAACGTTTAGAAAAATTTGGACAGTTCTCAATCATTTGAGATCAGGTCATGGTCGTAGCAATAGCATGCTTTTCAGATGGAACTCATTTCCAAGCGCATGTAGTGAATGTGGAGAAACAGAAGAAACAATATCTCATCTCATCAATAGTTGTCCCATATATAATTTCAAGATGGTTTTTGGGCTATTCATGATGTTTCCGATTCTTTCTTGGAATGGGTTACAAATTTCAAACGTTTTTTTGTTATTCAGTTCTTTTTTCTGCTTTTGTCTTTTTATTTTCAGATTCGATATAGGCAACTTGAAGAAGCCTCTGTCTCCATCAATAGAAGACCACTCTTGAGAATAAAAGTCCCTCAAATATATTTCAGCTTATTCTTGTACTTTCACACTTAGGCGGGGAGCCAGGGTTTGTTTTACTAGAGTTTTTTCCCGAGGCTTTTATGTCATACGCCGAATTGTATGACACCCCGTCACGAACCCCTGATCTATATGTGGCTATGTTGGCTCTGAAAGAAAAAATAGACATCGGCAGATTTCACCAAGTCACCGCCTTTTTGAAGTAACATTCCAGGGATACGTAGCAAAGAAGTCGCAGGTAGTCACAAGTGAGGAGTTTGAATACTTTTTAGATGCCGCTCCTGATGAGCAATATTTATTGATAAATGAAGAATCGGCGAGCTGGTGACTATGACAGTAGATGACGTGGAAGATCGGGGCAGCGTATTGGTTATTCAGATTCCATATACGAAAACTTATAAGAAAAGAGTGTTCACTGTGGTCAATGGTACTAATATCTGCACTCGATATATTCCGCAAGTATAGGAACTTGATGCCAAGCAAAGTTGATCACAAGCGACTATTTATAAATTATAAAAATGTACCGTCCAGCTTGTAGATGTGAATACATTTTCGGAAATGCCCGTTACTATTGCAAAGTATTTGGGCCTTTTCGATGCTGAACAATATACAGAGCACAGTTTCAGGCGTTCTTCTGCAACCCTAATCGCAAATTCTGGGGCAGATTTGACAGTTTTGAAAAGACATGTTGGATGGAGCTCAAGTTCTCTTGCAGAAGGATATATTGAAGATTCACTACAAAACAAAATAAATATTTCTGAACAAATATTTGATGGAGTCACAAAAACCGGAGTTCCTGATGCAGAAATGGATATTTCAGCAGGGCCTGAGAAGTCCTCAAACACATGTGCTATAACGACTGAGCGTGTTTCCTTTAGAGGAGGTGCTGATTTCCAGTTCTACTTCTAAATCTAAATAATTGTTATTTTTACTTTAATAATAGAAATGACTCTTAATGTAGAATTTTTGAAAAATATTAAGAAACATACTTTAAAATGAGTTTTACGTGAATTGTGTGTGGAAGGAATAATTTCCAGAAAGTGAGTGGTGAACACTTTATTCCACTAGTGAACTAAAAAATTTTTAATTCACTCAGTGGATAAACGTCAACTCACCCTGGTTACCATGGGTTGAATATTGTCGTCTTTAAACATCAAAATGGGATAAACGTTTTTTAACTAGAAAAGTCAGGGGAATCGATTTTTGCAAGCTTTCATTGAAATTTGCAAAATAGATTTTTTTTTCAAAAACACTTCCACGTTTAAAAACTATTGATGTTTCCTTTGAACCAGTGTGTGATGTAGAAAAAAATTGTGAAATGAAATCGTCAAAAGAAATTTTTGAAAAATTTTAAAATTCACTATGAAAATTGGTATGAATCATAAGCTTTAAAAGGTTTTTTCTCGAAAGCTACTTAAATGTTGTGTATCTGTTTTAATTAAAAAAGCCAGGGGAATCGATTTTTCTAGTCCAAAGTGGTGTACAGGGTGGAACAAAAGTTGAAACGGTTTAAAGGGGGTGTAATGATTGCCAGTGGCACCCTCTAGAAAATACAACTAAATCGACCTCAAATTTGAATTTTTCACCTCAAAAAATCTCTATGTACCAACTTTCGTGCAATTATTTGGAATCAGTCGACAGATATTAAAAAAAAAATTTAGAAAGCACTGACATGAGGTCAGATTGCTTTGGCGCTCTTGTTGAGCTACTTGCTAGTAAGTATTCAAACCATAAGAAATCTATAAGCACTCTGATCAGGTGAACAATAGTCTTTTCCCGTATGCGACAATGTGATGCATACAAGAACCCCTAATGAATGAACAAACCTATATCTCAAATTAAAAATAACAATTCATAACTTTCCCCAAGTTTTGTTCGAAGCTATAATTCCCTTTTCCTAAAAGCTTACGTCAGTGCTTTTCTGAATTTTGACAACGTATAGTATTTCAGCCATCGAGATTGAATTCTATATCTATGATTTCTTGTTATGGAAAATTTTGATTAATATTACGCCAACTGACAGTGATTAATGAGCCCGGCATTTATCAATCGAATATTGATCTGTGATGGCTATCGCTCAGAGAAAATCACCGAGCCTTCATGTCTTTTCTCTTGAGTAAATGAAAAAATGATCATATCTTTAGATGTGAAAGAGCTACGGCAATGAAATTTGAGGATAAGTAAGATATCGATCACCTCAATATATTCACGAAATTTCATTGAAATCCAAAAAATATCTTATGAGATGATGCGAATTAAAAAATTTTTTTTGAAGTTTTTAAAAATTTTGTAGCGTGACGAAATTTTGCGAGCCGTTTTGTTGCGACCTCCCTCAACAATATTTCAAGTATCAACTTGATCGGATGGATTTTCTAGTAGTTATTGAGGAAACAAAATTTAAGATGCTCATAACTACTGAACCATCCGACGGATTTGGCCCAATAACGAACTTGACCGAGATATTTGGACAATTAACCTATTCTGAAAATTTGAAAACTCTAGCTCATCTCTTCTGGATGCTAAGAGGATACGGCCGGCTGGCCGGACAGACTCAAGTTTCGCCACAGATCATCATCAGGGAGTCGAACCCAATCGATTGAGACCATTTTCGGCTCGATATTCCAAAATTACAGACATTCGGGCAAAATGATAGGCACTCTGTTCGGGTGAACAAGAGCGCCAAAAACACGAATTATTTTTTCAACTTTAACACCCTGTATCTCGGACACTAAGCATTACCGGATCCATGTTCATAAAATCTTTTTTTCTTAAAATGATGTGATATATCACAAATTTCAGTTTGTCGGAAACACATCAGAACACCCTGTAGATAAGACGAAGAATAATTGAACTCAAATCATGATTTTGCCTCTTCGATCTGAAACCCTCCCTGCGGATGTCACATACAGGGTGTTTCAAAAAAGGTGACCCCCTCTCTAGGATAGATATACACATTTTTTGAAATTTTGCAGAAACTACTGGCAGCATTGTAATGAAATTTTATACGAATGTTTTGGAACCTGATACGTCCAATGAATTCGTTTTTATGTCTGACTCTCGTAGAGGGCGCTAGTTACACGGTTCGTACCAAGTAGTATTGAACATTACTTTTTTAGTATTAGATTTATTGAGCAAAATTTCAAGAGTACTTAAACATCATTCAATTTTACACAGAAAAGGTACTCTTTGTAAAACTCGATACTCTGTACCGTTTTCGGTGTATTTTGATTTAAAAATTATGAAGTGATAACCGATGTTCGTATGAAGTAATAATAAAAATTGTATTTATCAACAAGAAATCAGAAAATTCAAAAAAAGGTTAATAACATATATATGATTCCAATTATAGTAAGTGATCAGAATGTCCTCCGTTTTCACGAATACACAAGGCTATCCTTTTTTCTAAGGAATCCATTAATCTTCTAAATTGTTGGAAGCCAGCTGTAGGATCATTAAAGTGACGTTGTATGCTATCTGTTACATCTTGCGGTGAATTTACCTCTGCAGCATAAACTTTTTCTTTAGGATACGACCAAACTGTGTAATTCTAGGGATTGAAATCACATGACCGAGGAGGCCAATGAATCGGAGCTTCTGCACCTCTACCAATTCATCGATTAGGAAAATGGTTACTCAACCAATTACGACACCTATCAAAGTGCGGTGGAGCTCCATTGTGCATAAAAAATAGATATCTTCGCTTGTTCACTGTTAAATTTTCCAATATCTCGAATATGTGATTACTTAAAGAGTCCAGGTAGATATCACCATTTAAATTTCCAGTTAGAATGTGATAACCTATTAATTTGTTGCCTAAAGTTGCTGCCCCAACATTAACTTCAAATGAGTGCTGGTAATGTGATACCCTTTTGACATGTGAATTCTCATCACTCCAGTAGTGTGCATTATGGGAGTTAAACATACTTTGTCGCGTAAAAGTGGACTCGTCCGTAAGAAGAATACATTTTAGAAAATTTGGATTGAGGGCGGTTCTTTCTTGTTATGTTTGACAAAAATCCATTCTAACCGGTAGATCGTCTGGCAAGAGCTCTTGGATTTGTCTGTAATGATGAGGATGTAGCTGCTGCTCTTTAGGTATCCTCCAAGTACTTGAAGAATACGTATTTGTTTGTCTTGCCACATCCCTTACGCTTACTGTTGGATTTCGATCAACTAAATTTAAAATCATATTTTCTTTATTAGTGGTGCTTGTTTTTCTTGGCCTACCAGAATTTAGTTTTTTAGGTCTCACACTCCCAGTTTCTCGACAACGTCGTTCGATTGCTCTAAATGTATTTTTACTTGAAAAGTTTCTTCAAGGTAACTTTTCTGCATAACGCGTAACAGCTGCACTAGCGTTTCCTCAACACTCTCTTAAGGTTAATAACATGTTAGTGTATTCAAAATTTGAGAACACTTTGATTAACAATATCAAATTTAACAAATAGAAATGTAATTATTGTTGACTCAACGTCAAAACTATTAAATGAATGACAATTTTCCATGGCAACTGAAATTTCAGAGAAAATGCCATTACCGTGTAAAATTCATCGGTTATTACTTCAAATTTTCAAATCAAAATACTCCGAAAACCGTACACAGTATCGAGTTTTACCGAGAGTACCTTTTTTGTGTAAAATTGAATGATGTTCAAATACGCTTGATATTTTGCTCAGTAAATCAAATATTAAAAAAGTTATGTTCAATACTACTTGGTACGAACTGTGTAACTAGCGCCCTCTACGAGAGTCATACATAAAAACGAATTCATTGGATGTATCAGCTTCCAAAACATATTCGTATGAAATTTCATTACAATGTTGTCAGCAGTTTCTGCAAAATTTTAAAAAATGTGTACATTTTTTTTTCCTTTATCTTGAATACGGATGGCGAAAATTTTTTACTGAGCAAACCCCAATTATTTTTCAGTTTTCGACCTATCCTAGAGGGGTCACCTTTTTCTGAAACACCCTGTATAAAGTTCTGAATGACATCTTTTTGGCGTCCTCAATACTGCAGTTGGTACCTATCCATCAAAGTACCTGAGAGAAGATAAAAAAGTTGCTATTTTTCTTCAGCCTGTGAATGTCACGCAAAAGTCGCCGATATGTAGATTTTTGACCACATTCAATACTGAGTTTGGTGACACCGAACCCTTACAGACGTTTGGGCTATGCGATAGCTCGATGTTCTAATAGAATAATCGCGCAAATTTCATTGCAAACACTTACCAGCCGAGAACATCTGAAAAGATAATTACGCCATCTCTATTAGAGTCAACTTCAAACTTCACCACCTCTATATGTTCTTGAGTTGTGTTTTTCAATAATTTACTGAAACCTCCAAGTCCTAACTCGAATATAACAGGATCCTTTTCGAACTGACTTGACCAAGCAGGGAGATTTATCCCCGAAGAAACAGCATCGATAAAATATTCCGCTGATGCTAATTCTTCTGTCGACCCAGATATCCATTTATCACCTCTCTTTCTAGGATTAGGAAGGATCTTTTTCATATTTGTTAATACTGATTCTGGAAATAAGGCCATTGGTTGAACAGATACCTACTGAATGAAATGAATATTACCATTTTTGGAGAATTTTCCAGAGATCCATGTAACTGAGGAAGAACTGATATGTTCAACAACTACACCTATGTCTTGCAGAGATTCCGCAAATTTTTGCGTAATATTTGGATGTCCTGAGATGATAACACTATCTTCGTTATTTTTCCAAATGATGTCAATGCTTGTAGGTATCAGTTTTCTTATCTGAAAAAAAAATGAATACTATTTAATCCCAGAACCATTTGATTTTAAGTTATGCTCGGTTCGATATGAAAAAATAACAGACATTTGTACAAAACGATAGCTCGCTGAACTGCAACAAATTGTTCAATATTTATTATGGATCAAGATTAACAAAACTCTTAAAACTAAGTCTTATTTTCACCTATCTGTGCTCTGAGATCTTCTTCAAGTTACATCGAACACTTGGCTTCCAAACCATCAATTGAGCCAATGAAATTTGGAGGCCAATTGATCGAAATAATTTCAAGGAATCTTTGAACCACAGATAAAAAAAATTGATCTAGATTACAGAGTTCTGTCAATCTTGACACTTAATGAAAATTGAGAACTTTTCAAATATTGTCAGCTTCTTTAAAATCTAATTTTTTTGCTTTGAAAATAACAGAAGATGTCTAGTCGAATTGGTATGAATGACAAAAAGAGATAAAAAATAATAATAAACTTTATTGATCCCGTTAGACAATACAGTATGGGACAAGTCAATCATAACAATACAAAATAGAAAATAAATTATTGGTGGTCACAAGACCAAGATAACACAAATATTCAGTTACTGAATAGTAGCCTTTGCACAATAGTAGTTTCTTGATGGTTCTCTTGAATTTGAATTTTTTTTTTATACTCGTATACTCTGATAGAGAGGCGAGCGTTCAAACCTTGATGTTCTATGCTTAGGTATAAGCAGTACATCCCCTTTCCTCGTCGAATATTGGTGATAACTTGACAGCTTCTTGAAAGATCCCTCGTTGGACCTTACATGTAGGAGGCATCTGTATATGTACAAGCATACAACTGTCATGATCCCATGTGTTATGAAAAGAGGTCGACAGGAGATCCGAGGAGGTATTCTAAAGATACTTCTCAGTATTCTCTTCTGGCACACAAGAATTCTGTCCAAGTCAGATGCACTACCCCATATCAGAATATTGTATGACAAATGTGGGTAAGCAAGACAATAATAAACATCCAGAAGGGATTGGAGAGGAAATAGGTTTTTAATTTTGTTGAGAGCGTAGTAGGCGCTATTTAATTTTTTACAAACCTTTTCTACATGTTCATTCCAACGTAAAAATTTATCAATCTGAATTCCAAGAAATCCATTTGACTCATTTGGGGAAAGAGATAGATTCCTATAAGTCAGCACCTGATTTCTACCCATATCCTTAAGACTGAAGTGTAAGCACACAGTCTTATTCAATTCACAACTAGGCCATTTCTGCTGCACCAAGATACAAACATATCTAGTAAAGCCGAAATTCCAGCAGCTAGCTCTTCAAAACTCCTTGCCGCAATCAAAAAAGACGAGTCGTCAGCAAAAAGCGCTACTACAAGTGCGATGATGTGTTCAGGTAGGTCATTTATAAACAAAATAAATAACAAAGGACCCAGAACCGAGCCCTGGGGAACTCCCATGTCAAGCATATATTTCCCGGAGTCAGCATAATCGACTCTAACCCTCACACTGCTCTCCGCCAAATAACTTCTTAACCAATCAAGGAATAAACCCCTAAATCCAAGATTGTAAAACTTGTTCAGCATGAATGTGAACCTTAAGGAATCAAAAGCCTTTGACAGATCGAAAAACAGACCAGCCACGAAGAACCCATTGTCCAGTTTCTCATAAACGGTCTGCACGAATGAAATAGCAGCAGTCTCAGTAGAACGGTCAAGCCTGAAGCCATGCTGGGAACTGGTAATCACATTAAACCTATTCAAGAAACTAAGCATTCTGTTCAAAACTATTCTCTCAAAAATCTTGGAGAAACAACTCAGAAGGGATATAGGACGATAGTTTGAGATGCTGGTTATTGTCCAAATAATTGATAATTCTACTTGCTTTTTTCAAATTTGAATGATAGTTTTTTTTCAAATTTGAATGATAGTTTTGCCGACTTTTTTCACATTTTTCGCAGTAGTTGATATATATAGTGTGTGTCCCAGAAATATAGAGTGGGGAGAATGATCTTCGAGATGCGCAAAGCGGCTAATTTTTCGTCCGCCATTTTTATACTTTCGGTTCATTGGCGTAGAAAGCAGTGTATCTGAGGGATAGTTGGAATAGAATTAAAATGAAAATGAAATGTATAGAGCATATCAATTTCTTAGATGAATCTATAGCTTCAGAATCTATACACAGAATATCAGTCCAAACTGTCCTCATCTCAACTGATTTTGGGAAACTAATAAGAATCATATTACTGTGGAAAGTAAACAACACGCCACTGAGCAGATAAACAATGCCATGCTGTATGATCAGTCGGATAATTTCAATAAAAACTAACGTATGAAATGATATTCCCTCGACCTTCTTTGTGTTATAGTTTTTACACGTTTTAAAATTACAAGACATGTTGAAAGTATCGAAGTATCTATCAGCACAATGTAAAATTCGAGCAATTTCTAATTCATCTGACAAGTATGTTAACCTAGAAGAGCTGACTTCGAAAGTATAAAAATGGCCGAAATTTGACATAAGGATTTAGCCACTAATTTTGGATGCGCAGTGGTCGAAGCGTATTCTCCCCACTCTATATCTCTGGTGTGTCCACTTTCGTCTTGTGAAGTAGTGTCACACTATAGATACCAATCAGTAGTCGCACTCCGTGGATTTTCTTGCACCAAGTCTGACTCGCGCATCTCGCAGGGATTCTAATCTCATATTTTGGTTCTTGTTCATTGTTTTCATCAATAATTCTAAGATGTCTGGAATAATGACATTATTATTATTTTAGACATCTTAAATATTTCCTTTGTATAATTAATTCGTTTAATATTTAGAAGAATATAATTTTTTTGAGATCTATTTAAAATTCGAAGAAGTTGAAGAAATAAATACAACATAACTTATAATTCGGTGGAATTTCTTTGACTCAAAATCTACCATGAACCAGCCAAGCTCATTTATTTTATCATTTATTTTCATTCCAGTAAGTATTGTGTTTCAATTTTGTAACAATAAATACGTTTTTTTCTAAACACACACTCATGTAGACTTAATAATAAAAAAAAAATGCATGTAAAAGCACACGCAAAAAAAGTTATGGGGCTTCGAAGGGTACATTTTGGGTAATTTAGAAAAACCTCATAAAAAATCATACCTCCGTAACCGTAACACTAAGGATCCAGGTTCCAAGACTGAAAAGGTAGCAAATTCAGAAAATTTGGACGAATAAAATTATATCGATTAAATTCTATTGATATTGTCATTTTTCAACGTCAAATATCTCAAGAATGCTGCAATTTATGGGAGAAAGATGATTTTAGACCCTACCAACGCCCCAGGAAGTTTACGCTTAAAAAAATTTGACGGTCCATGTGCCGAGCACCCTGTTTAATACTTTCAAATTCGAGAAGGATAATCATAAGGATATTTATTAAAAAGTAATGGAAAAATTCAGTGATTTATTCGAACCAACAAAAAATGTTTCATTCGAGCGACACATGTTGTTCAGCAGGGATATGAAGCCAAACGAAACCATCAAAGTAATGGAAAAATTCAGTGATTTATTCGAACCAACAAAAAATGTTTCATTCGAGCGACACATGTTGTTCAGCAGGGATATGAAGCCAAAAGAAACCATCGACGAATATGTGACCGATCTGCGTGATAAAAGTTCGACTTGCGAATTCGGTGAGTTGACAGACAGTCTAATAAAAGATAGGTTAGCTCAAGGAATACGAAATAAATCCGTTAAAGATATCACAACGATCGAAGGAGCTGTAACATCCCAGGTTTTTCCAATACAAAAAAATCGTAGTCTCATTGCATCCCATGTTGATACGCCCCTGGCAGTTACCAAACCGTAGAAATAAAATTCCATGGTCAGAATAAAAGAACACGGCTGTCACTGCTAAGGCTGACCTGCGCCTGGTGAGGTATCCAGAAAGAAAGGATGCAAGATGGCGGGGTCATTAGTGGTGGAATTGTGAGGGAAGTAACAGTGACCCAAAAGGAGGTGTTTAGTCCCTCAGGTGTTTAGTGCCTTTGTGTGTGTCGAAAACGAAGCCATCTTACGTTGAGTGACCCTAGAATATATCTCGCAAGTATAATTGAGACTATTTTAAATGTTATTAGTTGCTTGTCCATTTTATTAACCTTTGTTGAGAAATACCATTGGGAAATGTATTGGTTGAGTGAATTTATTATCTCTCTGTTATGTTTGTAAATTAATACTGTTATTATGCAATATTATTTGGTTTCATGGTGTATTAGGTGGTGTTTGGGCCTTTATCATTAATACTGTTGTGTTGTGAATGTAATACCTTTATCCACGTAATGCTCTGTTTGATTTCATATAACTATTTCCTTTGTTCTCATAATGCTTTGTCTAAATTCATATAACTCTATTTCCTTTGTTCACATAATGCTTTGTTTGATTCATATAACTCTATTTCCTTTGTGCACTTAATGCTTTGTTTGATTCATGTATCTCCTTAGAGCATGTGATTCCATCATTTTAGATATTATTGCCTTTGAAGTTCAGGTGTCTACCATAACAATGAATGCCTTATTTTCAGCTTTCTACAATGTGTTACTGGAGTGTAACCGATCAACTTTATTTACTGTACCCTATGGTGCAATAGGAATTGCCAATCGCTCTGGGTTTTAAGCCTGTGATTAAGCAGGAACATATGGAGACCTCCACTTGTGGTAATACTAGTATGGTTGATATGGAATAATGGATGTAACCAGTGCACGTAGCACCATGGTGTTATATCGAAGGTTAACGTTGTTAAGTTACCCCTGTCTCATGTTATCATTATGTATGTCTCGTACTGTTGTAACTGGTTATTTTACTGTGTAATGTACTTGCCTTACTATTCATGGTTATTGTAGTGTATATTTCGTACTGTGTTAACTTATTCTTCTTACTGTCGTGATGTATCTTGTTGTCGTTATGTATATTTCCTTCGGTCGATTATGTAGATTCTCTGCTTTCATTATTTATATTGCTTATGATCGTTTACCTATACCTGTCTCTGCTATTTATGTCCATAATGCATTCTGGTTCTTATTATTTATTTGTGATTGATATTCTATGAAGATTTGTTGTTTATTTATGCCATGATCTCGTACTGCTATCCATTTATCTATATGCTCGTATTACATGATATTTCATTTAGGGGTCTAGAGATTGTGGACCATTCCTATACTGTAGTATGAGATTTCTTAGGTTCCTGGATCGAAGGCCTTGAAGGGCGGTTCCAAGGCCTTAAGGCAGGGACCGTTACTGACATGTGCTATAAGGCATGAGAGAATATACCTTCTTTATATCAACCGCGAAACTTTCTGTCATTTTTTCAGAGCCACCGCTGGAACTCCATGACCTTCCCCGTGTTCCCAATTCCTTAGCTCATACAATATTATAGTTATGGCTCACATACCCTGAGGCCGTGACCATGACGATGGTCATAATTAGTCGCTTACTTATTTGCCATTATTATTATCCTGTTGCATTATTGAAGTATACATTTGCCATGATTATTAATTCTTGTTGTACCATTGAAGTTGCCATATTTACCATGTTACTATACTCTTGTATTATGGAAGTTGCTCTGATTATCCTGATTATCGTCTGTGCTGTATTGTTATAGTTTCTTTTCCTGGATTGTTATACTCACCTTTGCTAACTGTTAATATCTCATCATTAAGTTTCAAACAAGTGCCCTAACACCACCTAAAGGGGTTTTATGCCTGAGGCTTTCCCCTATATTTTTTTAGACCCTTAATAAATAGCTGATTGTCTGGGTCTAACTGTTGTGTTTTATTTACCATCTTTGTTTCCCAATTATTTCACTAATCTCAATTATCACGAACTTGAATTATTACGTAAACATAACGTAGAGTCCTACCCTTGCTAGACGATCACATTAAATGGCCAAGTCTTTGTATCTGGAGTCATTCAGACTCCAGTGCCGTAGTTAGTTTTGAAGATGATATTTGTCATTCTTTTCGAAAGAAAAAGTGGCAAATGTTACAGAGCTGACCTTAAATAAAGCCATCGAGATATGTAAGACAGCTGAAATGACAAATAAACAACTTGCACAACTTACTAATACCTCGAAAATTGAAAATTCGAATGACATTATGGAAATAAACAAACAGAAGAAGTGGAGAAGAGGCGTTTCAGGCGAATCAAGAGGATAAACATCGGTAGTACGAAACCATTATAAGAAGGAGGAATACTATCAAAAATTTAGGATCAAAAGGATAACTTGCCTTCCAACAAAAATTACAAATGTTCCAATTTGTTTCCACCTCCGTATGTCGACCTATGTCTCTCGAAATTACGAGTACTATATTGTTTATTTTTCATTGCGGTCTGATAATTTCTTTCCATGCAAAATAAATATTTGAGATTTGTAAACTATATTATTTATATAGAGGATAATGGGAGGATACAATTGTTTAGTCTAGCCCTGAAGATGGAAAAATATATTTCCGAAACGTCGGCGAACTGACATAGTATAATTTTTCTGTTTTTTGATCCTGCTATCACCATTTAAACCTTTAAGAAAACCTTGTAGAATGCCTATTCACGGTTTTTCATCAATTCGGCATATCACATTAAAGCCTAGAGAAAAAACCTCACTAAAAAAACCCTAGCTCCCCGTCTAAGTGTGAAAGTACAAAAATAAGCTGAAATATATTTTAGGGTCTTCCTTCTACAAGAGTGGTCTTCTATTGATGGAGACAGAGACTTCTTCAAGTTGCTCACATCAAATCTGGAAATAAAAAGACAAAAGCAGAAAAAAGAACTGAATAACAAAAATACGTATCATATTCGTTTGAAATTTATGACCTTTTCCCAGAAAAAATCGGAAACATCATAAATAGCCCTGAAATCATCTTGAAATTTATATATGTGACAACTAATGATGAGATGAGGTATTGCTCCTTCTGCTTCTCCTCATTCACAACTTGAGGTAGGAACTGAGTTCCATCTGAAAGGCATGCTATTGGTACGACCATGACCTGTTCTCAAACGATTAAGAACTGTCCAAATATTTCTTGGAAGATCCAAACCAGGAATTTTTTTCAGAAAGATCAGAAATCAGATACTTATTGAACATTTTGTGAGAGTTCCACTCAGTTTTCCATAATTCTTTATCGCTCATGTTCATATTGACGAACGTATTATGCCATAATGGTTTATGTGACGTCAATCTGGGAATTCTATTTTGTGGAATATATGAAATAATTGGGAATATATTGGGAAAATAATGATATTTGTTCCAAGAATTCAAAGCTGCAGTCTGTCTGCGAATATGGGGAGGACAATGTTAGACAAAACTGGTAACCAATGAACCGGTGTTTTCTACCAATAACTTTGCATTTTATATTCAAACATGTGATTTTCAGTTCTCTTCATGGTAAAAAATTCAATTTATCTAACTTTATCTAAATTCAGAAATTCTTAATAAAACAATTGTTGATGTGACAACCTCAAGCAAAATCACAAATTTAAGCATAATTCAGCTTCTTTCTAAAAAGCAAATCAATTGTTTGTAATTCGAAAAACAAACTATTTTTTTTTACCCTGAACAATTTAAATAAATATTTATGAGTCCGGCCCTGGAATAATGGAATAATTGATATCTTTCAGACGAGACCTCAGCATGTGTTAATAACCTCCCAAGTTTCAATGAAATCCGTCAATAAGTTTGGATTTTATGTTGGTCTTAGTATTTCCATGAAGCTGGAATATCACCCGGTAACATTCTAGGGAAATTCGTAATCAGCTAGTCCAATTTTATCCCTGGTATGAGTATGTACAGTTATTCCCCGGACACCCTATTTATGAAAATATGTGAAATATAATATATATATTTCAAAATTACCTGCGCTTCAGGGACTCTAACAATGAAGGATGAAGATGGCCCACTTAACATCTTGATATGGTCAGCAATCTGGAGGGCCAATAATACAGTTTGATCAAGCGATAAACTACCATCAAAGTAGCCACAACTCAATTCTCCTAGAGCATACCCGACAATGAAATCTGGATTCAATTTCAAACTTTTGAGGATTTCTACAATTCCAATGTGAAGGGTAACATTTCCAAGAATATTCTTCACAACTGGATGGACATTTGTAGCTCGGTTATCGATAATCTCCATCAAATCGATATGACTATTAGCTCCAGTCAACACTAGGCGAATCCTGAAAAAAGTTGGTGTCAGGATGATTCTTGTATCGTCTATTGAAACTCACTTATGGATTGTAGCTGAAAAAACTGGAAAGGCCAGCAGGGATTTTATCATAAACTGCCAAGAATCTTCAAAACTTCCAAAAGCTAAAACCAGATTTGGTCGAATACCATCAAAATTTCTCATTGAAGATTTTATCTCTCCTTTTTTCGATACAATTGTATATCCTCTATATGGGTGAGGATGAATGTCTTTCCTGAAAAAAATTAGAGAGTAATACGGGTTTCCAATGATAAAGGTGTATCACTTGAAAAGATGAATTTTCGTATAACAAAAAAGGGAAAATATTACCGATTCATAGTTTCAGTGGCAAATATAGGGTGTCCCAAAAATACCACGCGAAAGTGACACTGGAGATAGATTGACATTAGGTCTATTAAACATCATCAACATGACCTCAGTAAAAGTCCGCTGGTTTTCGAGACATCACCACTTTTGTGTATTTTTAAAAATTTTCAGTTTTCGGTCTTTTATCGCATAGCATTGCTAGGAATTACTTCCAAATATTGTTTTTTTTTACTAGGCTATCCTGAATAGTTGCTTTAAACAATGAAATAATAACTTCACCGAGAACTAGAACAAAATCCTTCAAAGAATGTCTAACTTGCTGTATTTTATGCCGAAGTTAAAACGTTAAGTTTGACTGACTGCTGTGAAAAAAATTATATCAGACTGAATTGACAAATAATCGTAAAAACTGGTCCATTTCATGCTTTTTTCAAAATGATACAACACTACCAATTTTTTAAGTCAAAACCTTAGAAATTATAATTTTATCACGAGAGATGTGATAAAACCGAAATAATAAAAGTGAAAGAAATTATACAATGCGCAAATGGTTTGCTACTTATTAAAAAAAACCCAAAACCCTTATCGGCTATCCCGTTCCCACATTGATTGTTTTGTAACATGAAAACCGTTCCGATAGCGTCAGAGGCGTCAGCGCTCGCGTCGATTCTCGATAGGTAGACAGTTTTACTACCTGACCTTAGGATGAGTGCTACACACGCGTTTCTACTACCCTCTGCTTGGTGTTTTTTCACGTTTTTGTGTTTTTTCGACAACTGGGAACTAAATTGGTTTTGCTTAGCCTACGATGTGGATAGATGCTGTGATTAACAACGACTCTGCGCTCTTTCGGACCTCAATTACTTTGTGATTGGATTCTGTTTTCAGATTGCCATATTGAGATGGCAGACCATCAAGCTCATTTAACCCCTGGAGAGTACAGAGACATGTTAATGATTTATGGCGAAACAAGACGCGTTTCTACTAGAGGGAACGTTTCGTATAGTGCAAGCTCAGCTGCGAGATTGTACGCAGAAAGATACCCAAACCACACACCAACAACTCATGAAATCATTCTTCTCTGTATATCCCTACAGAAAGGGCAGAAACCCTGGCCAGAGAGGTTCCCAAGGTAGACCCCAAACTGTGGATGACGATGTCGTATTGGAGCAAGTAACGGAGGATCCATCGACTTCAGTGCGTTTAATCGAATGACGTACTGGTGTTCCCAAATCATCTGCGCAATGAATTCTAAAAAGATACCGATACTTCCCTTACGACATTTAAAGGGTGCAGACATTATTAACCAGCGATTACGCCAGGCGCGTTAAAGTTTTGCCAAACAAAGATACAAAATCATAGGGAAGATCCTGATTTTTTCAATAAGGTACTGTGGAGTGATGAGTCAGCCTGTAAAAGAGACGGCTACTTTAACCTCCACAATATCCATAGTTGACAGCTGGTGAACCCTCATGAGAAAAGAGTAGACCGGTCTCAGCACCAATTTAAGATTAATTTGTGGACCGGGATCTTTAATGGAGAAGTAGTAGACCCATTTGAACTCCTTGCTACACGGAATGGAGAAATGTATTTGGATTTTCTGAAAAATCACCTACCTATCCTTCTGGAAGATTTACGCATTGATTTAAGGAGAAGAATGTGGTATCAAGATGTTGAGTGCCCAGCACACTATGCTCGCATAGTGCGAACGCACCTTGACCACTCATACCGTTCGTGGTGGATAGCAGTGACGGCCCGTGCCCTCTAGTATATATATATATACAGTGAAATCTCCCATGGGCGGACACTCACGGGACCGCTTGATGGTGTCCGCTTAAGAGGGATAACCGCTTAAAAGAAATACATATGTACAAAAAAAAATTTCATAGAAATAATAATTGGAGTATATTGAACATAAAAATCAATATATATAAAGGTATAAGAAAGTGAACATTTTTCAAATTCAACTATAACTGAAAAATCAATATGATGAATCATGAGGATAAACAAAAATTTTGATAAAAAAGAGACAGTTTAATTACGAAAAAATTCCTGAATTTTTGTTTGTCTCATTTTTTTGCTGAATAGACAATCAAGAAATCTCAATTCTAATTTGGACAGAATATCTAAACTTTCTGAATCTTCGTGATTCTGGGTAAAACTTTTTAGCTACTTGGTTAAAGTCATAGCTTCCCCATAATTTTGGACAGCATCTGTTTGTCCTGGTACTTCATCGTTATCAGAATCTCCGGAAAGTTCTTGAGTATCATGTGAGTTCCCAATTTCATGCTCTGAATCAGGATCTTCAAAAAATAAATCTTCATCAAGGTTCAAAAAATCGTTGAGGTTTTCATTGAAACTCATATCCAAGAAATTCCTATTTTTGAGAATCTCTGCAATAGCACTGAGTAGAAAGTCATCTTCAGGATCATATGTAACAGTCTGAGCCTGACTCAATAGATCAGCACCTTGCATATTTTCATGTTTAAAACCGGCTTTGCAGAAGCAATTTTTGCTTGTTCCCAAGATGTTTTGGCAAAGTGAATTGCGTCCAATGGCTAGATTTTTTTTGTCAATTCGAATGCTGTACAAGCAGTCTCAATGTTTACTAGTAGGTGTTTCAGTATGAGACTGCGGTAGTGGGTTTTGAAATGTTTTATGATTCCCTGGTCAAGTGGTTGACAAGCTGATGTACAATTAGGGGGTAGAAACAAAAGTTTAATATTTTTCAGGTGAATATCTTTTGGATGAGATCCAACATTGTCCAAAAACAACAAAATCTTCCTATTTTGTTTTGCCATTTTCCAATCTAGTTCAAGCAACCACTTTGTCATAATTTGTCTGGTCATCCAAACTTTCTTATTCCACTTCCAAGTTACAGGCAAATTGTTTATGTTTATATTTTTGAATGCTCTTGGTTCAGCTGCTTTACCGATGACTAAAAGTTTTTCTTCTTCCCCTGCCATATTTGCACAATGCAAAATTGTAAATCTCTCTTTGGGATATTTACCACCAACACGTTTTTCTTTTTTGAATGTTAGCGTTTCATTAGGCAGAGCTCTGAAATAGAGACCTGTTTCATCAGCATTAAAGATATCCCTGGGTGAATATTCTTTGATAAGAGAAGGACATTTCTTTCTCTGAGACAACGTCAGAATTCAAACTAACACTAGTTAAATTCTCAGGAGTTTCGTGCAGCAGTTGGGATCGATAAATCCCCGGTCAACCGGGGAAGTTCCGAACTGAAGGCTGGTACTAATGTTGGCGCGCGACACAGAAACCTCCTCTTCTTTTCTATTGCGCCCCATTTGATGCAATGAACTAACAGCGATACTTTCCACAGATAATTGAAACAGAACCAATATTTTTTGTTTCGGTTTTGTCCGGTTAATAGAACATACCTTAGTGTCCGCGTCCGTTCAAGGGAATGTCCGTTCAACAGACAACTTGCACAATGTAAATTATATGGGAGTCAATTGGGACCACGTAAAACTGTCCGTTCAAGGGAGGTGTCCGTCTAAAGGGGGTGTCCGTGAGGGGGAATTTCACTGTATATACAATTTGTTAGATTCAGAGCCGTTGTATAATTATAATTTTTTTTTATAAGGGTATTAGACTCTATATGTATACAGGGTGTCTACTATAATAGGTGCCAAACTTCAGTAGGTGATAGTACAAGTCATTTGCAACAAAAAATGTCCTATAACACTTTTTCGAAAAGTTGATGGTTATCGAGTTATTCAACACTTCTTGGTTTTTTGGAATATTTTGCTATCCCCTTTAAAAACAAGAATATCTCTGTAACTCTTACAGCTACATCAAATCTGACCATATCACCGCAAAGGGCAGTAAACATGCTATAAAATAGGTAGTTAATAATGTTAAAAAAAGTTTTATACCGGGTGTTGTAAAAGGGTAAATGTAAAAATTGAAAAGAGTGCAAACTTAGTGGTATTTTCTTGTTAGCTGTACCATTGAAAATTGGTGAATAAGTAGTTGTTTTTTTTCCAGGAAAAACTAATACATGTAATAGACTTTCAAACGGTATATCAACTTTTCACTTAACTTTCTGTTTTTCGAACAATATTACGGTTTCAAGTCAGAAAAACATAAAAATCAGAAACGCAAATTTTATGATAATCCATTTCAAAACATTGTAGGTTCAAAACAGTTATAAATATTATTAAAAGTATCATAAAAACAGTTGTAAACAAAGGTTTGAGGAGGAGGCGTGTTGGAGGGTGTGTTGGTGCGCAGGGACCGCCGGAAATGAATACCATGAATGAAAATGAACAATATGGCAGAATTTAATCTTGAACTAAGCAAACTTGACATTTGCATGGGTTCGAAGATATGCAAATTAACTTAAATTTGACGAAATTTGTTGTTAAGTAAATTTAAAAAAAAGACCATTTACTTTAACGAATTAATTCGACTTATACGCATCTACAAAAAAAAGAATATGACTGTTTTCTCAAGTATTGAATATCGGGATATGTTGTTTATTTACGGGTTCGCTAACGGAAATTCGCGAGCAGCAGTGCGGGAGTACGCGTTACGTTTCTCCAATAGACAACACCTAGCAGAAAGGCATTTGTAGAAGTTTTTAGGCGCTCTGGTGAAACTGGGTCGAGGTTTACGAAATAGAGAAGGTGGTCGAAATGCTCAGCACTGGAGACAAGCACCAGCAATACTTCGCGCTATTAGAGAAGATCCCACTACAAGCACTCGGCGTGTTGGTGCCACATTAGGAATTCACCATTCCACAGTACACAGAGTTTTGAAACAAAATAATTTATACCCTCATCATTTAAATAAAGTCCAGAATTTGTTACCTGTGGATGATGAGGTCAGATTAGAATTCTGTAGGTGGTACCTAAATAAGTTGGAAGAGTGGGGATGTGATCAAATATTATGGACGGATGAGGCAACATTCACTAAAAGTGGAATAATAAATTTACGAAATTTCCATATATGGGAAACGGAAAATCCAGAGGCGACTGTTATATCTCATTATCAGCATGAATTAGGAGTCAATGTTTGGTTCGGATTGATGAGAGGGTGGCTATTCGGGCCGGTAATACTTCCCGATCGTCTCAATTCCAATGAGTTCACAAATTTACTAAATAATAACGTAGTTGACATTCTTGAAGATATTTCCATAGTGGATACTTTATTTTCAAATGGACGAATGCCCTGCCCATAATGGTCGAATTGTAAGGGACTGGATGACTCAACGCTTTGGGGAGAAATGGATTGGAAGATATGGTCCTGTGAGATGGCCACCTAGAAGCCCCGATCTTACCCCATTAGACTTTTATGTTTGGGATTCACTTTGAAAGAAAATGTGTATAAAAATCGCATTAATGATCGAGAAGAAACAGAACAACAGAATTCAGGAATGTTGTGATGCAATGCGTCGAAAACGTAATGAACTTCGAAAGGTTGCGGATTCTATACGAAAAAGATGTATTAAATGCATTGAGCAAAGGGGTAGGCAATTTGAACAGTTTTTATAGTTTTCAATTCGGTTTTGCAATAACATTGATTTTTATGTTCATTCAGTTTAATTCAAAGTTTATTTAATATTTTTATGTTACTATTAATAATATTTATGAGTGTTTTGAACCTGCAATGTTCTGAAATAAATATTTATAAAATTTGCGTTTCTGAATTCTATGTTTTTTTAACTTAAAATAGTGATATTGTTAGAAAAACAGAAAGTTAAGTGAAAAGTTGATATACCGTTTGAAAGTCTATTACATGTACTAGTTTTTCCTAGAAAAAAAACAACTACTTATTCACCAATTTTCAATGGTACAGCTAACAAAAATATACCACTAAGTTTACACTCTTTTCAATTTTTACATTTATCCTTTTACAACACCCGGTATAAAACATTTTTTTAACATTAGTAACCTCCTTTTTTATAGCACCTTTACTGCCCTTTGCGATGATATGGTCAGATTTGATGTAGCTGTAAGAATATCAGGGATATTCTTGTTTTTAAAGGGGAAAGCAAAAATTTCCGAAAAACCAAGAAGTGTTGAATAACTCGATAACCATCAACTTTTCGAAAAAGTGTTATAGGACATTTTTTGTTGCAAATGACTTGTACTATCGCCTACTGAAGTTTGGCACATATTACAGTAGACGCCCTGTATATGTAACTTAGAAGCAATTTTCTTGGGATTAGAGCACTGGATTGAAATCAGGATTTCATCATTTTTTCATTAATACTCTACTACATATGTTTCGGCTTACATTGAGGCTTTTTTGAGTTTACTTGTTACAAATACAGTGACAATCATATCTAAAATGCATAACTGTCCAACAATTCATCTTAAAATTTAGAGAAATGAAAATCATATTTATCTTGTTGTGAACGCTGTCAATTAGAATATTCTAATAATGAAAAACCTGTTATCTACTAAAATACTAATCAAATCATCGCAATTTGATACTACCTCTTACTCCAAACTACTGACCTAGTGAACTGAACTCTGATAATCAAAGTGTAACCACACGCAATGCAATTCTCATATACCCCCTTGCCAAGGGTATCTTCGCCGACCTAGTCTTTGAAAAATAAACATGCCGTGGGTTGCTGTTTTGCTATGTACAGTTAATAAAAAGGAATTTTTATGGTCAGAAAATCACAAAATTTGTTCCATACAGTACGAATACACTTTTTTCTGAAATTGAAATAATATTCAAGTACTTATGAAAATAGTCATTTGAGATTTGAGGGAGAATATTTTAAATACATAATGATTTCTCTTTCTATCTCAAATTTAGGATAAACATATGAAGATGTCGGATATTAAATTATAATTTTTAATTTGATATTTGAAATAAACATCGATAATAATAAACAATTTCACCCGCCTGCCCTTTCACATAGGGACGGACGACGGCCAAGTCTTCTCGGCCCACCTCGCAAGTGTCACAGTATTGTAGAGTTCCATTAATAGGAACTTCGAGCGACATATGTGTTAGATGGAATCACATACTGAAAGCTGTGGTTCGGCTGGCTGAGCTGCGTTATTACGTATAAGGACAGATGCGGGAACTTGGAAGAAAAATTATTTGAGGTGTTTGACCGAAATAATGTGTACTTCGATGTGTTGAGTGGAAATATGAGATATATAGAGGTCAGAGGAAAAGATACTAAGGGAATTTCTCGAGATTTAAATATTGCTATTGATTTTTCAAATAAATTTCGATTAAAAAAATATTTATTTTCACCTTCTTTTTTTCGGTTGCGTTTGGGTCGGCCCGGCCGACCCTGCCTACCTTGACGAGCCGTCACTGGTGGTTAGGCCGACTAAGCCTTATTTTGTGGCCACCACGATCACCGGACCTACACCGATTAATTTTTTTTTACTGGGTTTTCTTAAAGGATAAAGTTTGCGCAAAACCAATTCGGACAGAAGAGGAACTGCGTCAGCTCATAAATCAAGAATCCCGAGAAATATCAGCCCTCAGTTTAAAAAGACTGAACACCTATTGTAAGACGATATTACTGTAAAATGATTGTTGTTTCTTTGATTTGAAACAACACTTGCTTGAAGGTTTAGGCAACTGAACGACCAGACTCAGAACGTTCAAGGGATGTCTTAACTCCACAGTTGCCGAAGAGGTTTATTGATCAAACTAATGGTGAATGATGCTTTATTGATTATACACTAATCTTATATAATAAATTGAGTAATGACGATAAAAATAACATATTTGCCATATTTGGTATCAGAATATTTTCTGGTGCCCTGGTACGTCAATTGTTTCTAACCAGTCAGCAGATTTCGGTCGATTCGCGGCTCGCACGGCGTAATCCACTTTTGATTGTGTAATAATTTAAATGGAATTTTCCATGTTATCGAAGATGCATATTTTTTAGGATAATGTTCGAATTTCGAAAAATGATATTGAAATAAATTATTAAACTTTTTTGTTTTAATATTCTTCACTACCTACTTATCTGCAAACAAAAAATGAAAGAGAAAGTGAGATAAATGGGAAAGAAGAGCAAAAATAATGGTTGTTTGAAACGGTAGCGAGCACGGAATATCAAGCAACGTGTAATTTGGCAACAGGTGATACTTGTGCATTTTTCCTAATTTTCAATAATAATTAATTTAATTTTCGGCTTAAACACATCTCTCGCGACAAAATTAGAATTTCTAAGGTTTTGACTTGAAAACATTGGTAGTGTTGTATCATTTTGAAAAAGGCATGAAATGGACCAGTTTTTACGATTATTTGTCAATTCAGTCTGATGTAATTTTTTTTTACAGCAGTCAGTCAAACTCAAGTTAACGTTTCAACTTCGGCATAAAATACAAGTTATACATTTTTGAAGGATTTTATTCTAGTTCTCGGCGAAGTTATAACTTCATTGTTCACAGCAAATATTCAGGATAGCCAAGGTAAAAAAAAAAAACATGACTTGGAAGTAACTGGCAATGCTAGGCGATAAAAGACCGAAAACTGGAGATTTCTAAGAAATACACAAAAGTGGTGATATCTCGAAAACCATTGGACTACTACTGAGGTCAAGTTGATGCTATCTGATAGACCTAATGCCAATCTATCTCCAGTGACACTTTCAAGTTGTATTTTTGGGAACTCTGTACGTGGCATGCTCTTAAGGCGGTAAACCATCCAGTTTGTTTGTGTTAGCTAAAGATGGACTAACAAAAAATATTCTTCATGCTATAGCATGACGAGATTGATATATTTTTGTTTGTGTATTGTCGTAATTGATCAATAAATACAGTGTGAGTTTCAGGCCACTGCGTTAATGTTAAACATAGGTTCTTGAGATCAAAAGGTATACTTTTTTCCCATGCCGTTTTTCCAAATTCAGTTGCGTTAGAAAGTTATAAGCATTTCAACATTTCACATTTCACCTATAAACAAGGTAAGGCATCTGTTTAAAATAAACCATTTGTTTTCGATAGTGTTGAAGGTTTTTATTTTGTCACACTCTGTCTCAGTCAATTTCTCAATCAAACTATTCTCAATTGGAAAACTGAACCAATTCCGATTGTTTATCAACGTTTTGGTATAGCAGAGTTTTTTGAAAACCTTGATCTTTAATTTGAAATTTTCGAAACAACTAATTAATGTTTGCAACTGAAAATGAAATGAAAATTAATGTATGCAGCTAGAATTATAACACCAACTCAGCAAAAAAAGTGATATGCCAGAATGGCTTATCTAATCGAACAGATAAAAGATTTTTTTGTCTATTCCTTCCATCATACGGAGGATGAATGGAATGGATTCCCCAATTTTCTTCAATCGTGATCCGTACTCTCTTCATTGCTTAGTGTTTTAACGACCTTATAAATCTTTGATTCAGTCATATCGAACGTAAATGAAATGGATTCCCTACACGCATTATGAAATTATCAAGTGATTAGTCCAGTAAAAGAAGGGCTGAAATCAATTTTTCTCGGAAAGAGCTGCATTTTTTATATGTTGATTGTTATAAAGAGAGAAACATGTATTCAAAAATGCAGGGGTAAAAATTTTCAGGAACATTGAAAAACTCTTGAAAGTATAGAAAAAAAATACGGTTTTTCTGATATTTTCGCGCAATAGAAGGTTTAGTGAGAATAGTTTCAAACAAAAGTTGTAGAGCGAAAAATTCTAGTCCAAATTATGTACTTTGTCGTTCTTGAAAGTGAATTTGTGTACTGATAAACAGCGTATTTCTTTAGTAGCGCAATACCAACGAATTTTAAATTTGGCGCTCGATAAAATAACTACTTGAACACTGAACCAAACATCTGGCAGATATTCGCCAGAGTTGGACTCTCCTCTCGTTTTGTTATTGTATTGCATTTATTACATCAATAAATGGAACCCTCCTAATCTCACAACAATATTGCTGAATTCAGGATTGTCCGACTGCACAATGATAGAGTTAGCTTTGAAATAAGGAGGCTGATCGAATGTTACAAAAGTTGTTCTACTTTTGTTTCTCTTCGTTTCTTCAAATGCATAGAGCAAATCTGTGTGTAATATGGTTAAACTGGTTCGTGGTGCATTAATGAATGGGAGACAATTAACATATTTATGAAAACCCTTCCATGCTGGAATATTTTCTATTTCGAGAGAATTCGCACATAAATGCCCAACATATGATTTTGGAACTTCAAGTTGTCCTTTTATATGAAGTTTTGATTTATCAACGAACTCTACACTCTTAAATCCATCAGGATTCGTGTAACTGAATGGTATCAATTTCATCTGCTTTTGTGATGCTAAAATAGAATCATGTTGCATTTCCGTTAGCCTTTTGGAACCTCCTTCATATTCAACATCATATTCTGATGTAATGACTTTAATACCTCCCAAAGAGTGAAATGTTTCATGACCATCCAACGTATTTACATTGTGATCTGTGTTATCATATAAAAATTGAATGAAAGAGTTTGGATGCGTTAAGTTTGCAGGTAGCATAATAAGGGAAGCTTCATATTATTGAATATTGTGGTATGAAGCCGCCACTACTAATTTACTCATCATGTCAATTATCAAACGAGAACCTGTTTTTCTGTAAAAATAAGTTTCTACAGCTAACTGAAAATTGGAAATGAATGTTCTTGGACGAACAATGGAAATTATTGAATGTGCTATTGTATCACGTTTCACATCTTTCCTTGCACTACATTTTGAATCTAGTAAATGGAATAGGAAAGTTTTCAAATTTTCCGTAATTTCAGATATAGCGCTATCCAAGAATTTATTTGAGGGGGGATAATTTTCATAGTTATAATCTGGTTTTTTTTTTATATCAGCTACGATTTGACCAGCTATCCGTAATATTTTTGATAATTACTGAGAGAATCGGGATGTGAAAGCCAATACTAAGCTCCCTTATATTGGGAGATTTGTAAAAGAAAACCGGGTACTTCCCACGATGTTGTTCGATGATGATGTCATCACTATATTTCTCTTTCAATTTTTTTATGAAAGTATTATTGTTGAGAAAGTTTTCCCCCTATAACTAACTATATAATAATCTGTTCTTGTAAGTATTCAAAATCCCGTTAACGAGTTATTTGAGAAAATGAAATTTTGGTGGGGCAATTATTCATTTCAATCCGTCACTGAAATATCGATTTCGAACTAATGAGTTTAAACCCAATAATAACATGTTATTGATATCCCAAGCGAGCTGTTATTCATTCTAATAGACCAAGAATTTCAAATCACTCTCCAGACAACTTGTGGTGAATCCTACCCTGTTTTAGAACTTCAGATGTCTACGACTCGGTTTTGCACTAGGCGCCAAATTTCGAATTCACTGTTATCGCCGCATTAGAGAAATACCTTAATAATCAGTATACAAAATCACTTTCGAGAACGGTAAAGTACATAATTTAGACTAGAATTTGCCGCTCTACAACTTTTGTTTGAAACTGTTTCTTACTAAATCAACTCATTCGCGAAAATATCTCTATTTTCAAGAATTTTTCAATGTTCCTAAAAATCTTTACACCTGCATTTTTGACCATGTTTCTATGTTTATAACAATCAACATATCAAAAATGCAGCTCTTTCCGAGAGAAAGTGATTTAAGCCCTTCGTTTACAGGACTATAATGGATAACACAAATATCGATGAAAGTAAAAATTGTAGCTAAAAAAATTCCCAACTCACTTAAAAATTTCATGAAGAAGTTGAATATGCTCAGCATCTAATTTTCTTGAATTCACATCATCGGTCATGACAGTTATCGATTCGGGAGTTCTTCCACTCACACATACCAGTCGAGGTAGATCGTCTTTGGGTTCACCATCATTGACCTTCGACTTTGTATTCCATTTCAGTAGAACATGGCAATTCGCTCCACCAAAACCGAAACTATTCATAGCTGCAACAGCAAAATCCGACAAATGTGATCAGAAACGCTGTATAAGATATTCATTAATGGATGCGAAGAACTTAGTGAAAATCAATCTCCTCCCTTTTCAAGTTACACCCCTCAGAAAGGTTCGACGTATTTGCGGTTTTGAATTATTTTTACCGGTAATAAGAATCGAATTGTAAAGAAAATTACTCACATTCAATGAACTGAATAGTTGGTTGTTGCAAGGATTTTTCTACTCCCTAACTTTTTTATTTGAGGTATATATATATACTTTTGATCTTTTGGCTTACAATATTTAGTTGGCCAACAATAAAGCATATAGATCAGGGGTTAGTGACAGGGTGTCATACAATTCGGCGTATGACATATAAACCTAGGGAAAAAACCCTGGCTCCCCGCCTAAGTGTAAAAGGACAAGAATAAGCTGAAATATAATTGAGGGACTTTTTTTTTTCTTCAAGAGTGGCCTTCTATTGATGGAGACAGGGACATCTCCAAGTTGCCCACACCCAATCTGGAAATAAAAAAACAAAAGCAAAACAAAGAACTGAATAAAAAAAATACGTATCATATTCGTTTGAAATTTATAACTCATTGCAAGAAAGATCATGAGTAGCCCTAAAACCATCTTGAAAATTATATATGGGACAGCTATTGATGAGATGAGGTATTGTATTGTACTATATAAGCTATATACAGGGTGAGTCTTTGACCTCTGCGTTAATTTTAACCATAGGTACTTGAGATCAAAAAAAATACTTTTTCCATTACGGTTTTTCTATATTCAGCTGCGTTAAAAAGTTATAAGCATTTCAAGTTTTCACATTGGGCAAATACCCTCCTGCAGTCCAGTTTAGTTTGAATGAAAAATACCTTCCACAGCTTCCACTATTGAATCTGAATTGTTTAAAAACATTATTTTCCCTCTAAAAAATGATTCACTCACTCATGTTTCATCCGATGAGGTCCACAATCAGAAGGAAGTTACAAAATACTAATTTTCTGGTAAAAAAAAATTCAACACCATAAACATATATTTTTGTTTTTTTACCATAATTTCTTTTTACTTCAAGATTATAAACCATCCCTTTTTAGTGAGAAATTCCAAAAAAACCTCAAAATTATTGGATGTTATCATCATACATTTGTAATTTTCTCCTCAAGATTTCATCATTTCTATGAAAACTTCTAAGGCATGAGGTTGTCACATTGCTTTGTTGTATCTGTATCTGTAACCACTATCGATCTTTAGTTATAAATTTTCTCAGAATAACTAGAGTGAATTATTATCAAATTAAAATGTTATTTTAACGTCTCTGTGGTGGGTAGTTCCCAATAAAATAGTGTTATGTGGTTCCTTTTTGTTTTGATTCGGTTTGAAACTGTCAACCATAGACGTTATATTATGTCTATGCTGTCAACAGTTATTTGACATTTCTTCAAAAAAAATGTAGAAAATATTGTTAGGATAATTTCGATAGTTTGAAATTATTCAATTCGGTATGAAATGATTATGATCAGAAAATGCATTCTATTCTAATCTTTCTTGCTTATGAGCTTATAGCTTCCAGTTTCAATATTGAATTTAAATTAACCATGCATCATAACAAACATTCAGAAATATTAAAACTATGTCAAATTCTATTATCTCCTTAGATTGTGAACCACGTTGAGTCAGAGTAAGAAATTAAGATGTGAAAAAATTTTTATAAATGAACAAAACAAATCTAGGAGACTGGGTTCGAAGTTCGTAAAACTCATATGAGCTCAATTTAAAGCATTCCTATGGTAGAATAGATATAATTTGATGAACCCTGAAAGTCTGAAGCTATAAAGAACCAGCACTTCATAAAGACAAGTCTTCCATTCAACAGGTCCTGACAGAAAAAATCATTACCTATTTCAACGGTCATCATGAAAATATACCGAAGTACCTATGTGAGTGATGGAAATCTTTTTCTCTATTTATTATGGAATATTACTCTGGATTAAATATTAAACAAGGTGCTAGACATCATTAAAAATGAATACAGTAAATGGCAATTTAGATTCTGTGTTGAATGTAAGACAAAAATTGTTCAGTGGTTAATTTCATCTATAGTGTTTAGTGGTGGATCCACAGAGGGAGAGATTTCCCCATCCCTTTTAGAAATATTTCATAAAGACATAAAATATGGCAACATTGAACAAATCTGATTTCAGCACAGAGTTGAATTTGGAAAAATCAGAGAATTTGGACGAAATTATATCGATTTAATTCTTTTCAACTTCAAATATCTCAAGAATAAGGCAATTTAGGAGAAAAGATGATATTATCTGCAAAAAAGACTAATGATTCAAGGAAGTACAAGATAAGGACCTTTAGTTCTAGTGATATTTGTTTTTCATGCAGTTTAACCAATCTGTAGAGTAGTAGTGAGAAATCTTCAAGAAATGGAATAAATCTAATGATGCCAAAATACAGGGTGAGTCTTTGACCACTGCGTTAATTTTAACCATAGATTCTTGACGTCAAAAGAAACATTTTCTTCCTATAACATTTTTCCAAATTTGGCCCCGTTCAAAAGATATAGGGTGTTGAAATTTCATAAAAAAATTGCATTTTCACCTGTAATATTCAAACGACAATATCAATTGAAATGATCTCTTGTAGAAGGTTTTTGATAGCAGTCATGCATATTTTGGCATCAATAGATTTATTCCATTTCTTGTGGGTTTCTCACTACTACTCTACAGATTGGTTAAATTGCATGAAAAACAAATATCGCTTGAAATAAAGGTCCGTATCTCGTACTTCCTGGAATCATTAGTCTTTTTTGCATATAAAATCATTCCTCATCTTTTCTCCTAAATTGCACCGTTCTTGAGATATTTGAAGTTGAAAGGAATTAAATTGATATAATTTTGTCCAAATTTTCTGATTTTCCCAAATCCAACTCTGTGCTGAAATGATTCAATAATCAGATTTGTTCAATGTTGCCATATTTTATGTCTATATTAAATATTTCTTCAAAATGTTGGGGAAATCTCTCCAGTCTATGGTTTCGCCACTAAACACTATAGATGAAATTAACCACTGAACAATTTTTGTCTTACATTCTCCACAAAATCTAAATTGCCATTTGCTGTATTCATTGTTAGTGATGTCTAGCACCTTGTTTAATATTTAATCCAGAATAATATTCCATAATAAATAAAGAAAAAGTTTTCCATCGCTCTTCGGTATATTTTGACCGTTGAAATAGGTAAATTATTTTCTGTCAGGACCTGTTAAATTGAAGACTTGTCTTTATGAAGAACTGGTTTTTATAGCTTCAGGCTTTCAGGGTTCATCAAATTATATCTATTCTAACATAGGAATGCTGCAAATTGAGCTCATATGAGTTTTAAAAAACTTCGAACCCAGACTCCTAGATTTGTTTTATACCTTTATTATCTTTATTTCATACACCGATTCAACCTTGTTCACAAACTTAAGAGATAATAGAATTTGACTTAGTTTTAATATTTCTGAATGTTTGTTATGATGCATGTTTAATTAAAATTCAATCAATATTGAAACTGGAAGATATAATAAGCTCATAAACAAGAAAGATTAGAATAGAATGCAATTTCCGACCATAATCATTTCATGTTGAATTGAATAATTTAAAACTATCGATATTATCCCTAAAAATCTTTCCACTTTTTTTTTTGAAGATACAAATAACTTTTGACAGTTTCATACAGAATCAAAACAACAAGGAACCACAGAATACTTTTTTATTTGGAACTACCCACCACAGAGACGTTATAATATTTTAATGTGATATTAATTCATTCTAATTATTCTGAGGAAAATTATAACTAAAGATCAATAATAGTTACAGATATTATCTTTCATTTAAAAAAACATTGCAAATATTAATTTTTTTCTCTCCTGGGGTTCGGTAATAAATTAATATTCTATGGTAAGGTATTAAAATTTGACATAATCTATGAATAACCATTGTTCAATATTTATGTTCTTGTTTACGTAATTAAAACAGATTATACAAATCAGTAATCAGTAATTATAGTCCAAACAGAATAGATTCAAAAAATTTTTTATCAAAGAACACCTAGTTGATTTTTCAAAATCAAATTTAGGTATTTCTTCAAGTAAGTATAATTGCACACCTAAATCTGGAAATACTTGTAATCTATCCAGGTAAATTGTTATTGGGATTCAGTACAGAAAATACCTGTTCACTGGTCTCTGTCAAGGAGAAGAAACTTCAGAAATATCAGTGTTTGGAAAATCATAGATGATTTTTTCTGGCTTTGAGTGAAAAAGAAAGCACAGTGACAACCTCTTGAATTGGAAGTTTCATAGAAATGATGCTTTTCATGATTTGGAAATTTTAAGAAGAAAATTACAAATGTATGATGATAACACCCAATAATTCTGAGGTTTTTTTGGAATTTCTCACTAGAAAGGCATGGTTTATAATCTTGAAGTAGAAAGAAAATATAGTAGAACAACAAAAATCTATGTTTATGGTGTTGAATTTTTTTTACCAGAAAATAAGTATTTTGTATCTTCCTTCTGGATATGGACCTCATCGGATGAAACATGAGTGAGTGAATCATTACTTAGAGGGAAAATAATGTTTTTAAACAATTCAGATTCAATAGTGAATGCTGTGGAAGGTATTTTTCATTCAAACTAAACTGGACTACAGAGGGGTATTTGCCCAATGTGAAAACTAAAAATGCTTATAACTTTTGAACGCAGCTGAATTTGGAAAAACCGTAATGGAAAAAGTGTTTCTTTTGATCTCAAGAACCTATGGTTAAAATTAACGCAGTTGTCAAAGACTCACCCTGTATACATGACTGTTATCAAAAACGTTCTACAAGAGATCATTTCGATTGATATTGTCGTTTGAATATTACAGGTGAAAATTCAATTTTTTTATGAAATTTCAACACCCTATATCTTTTGAACGAGGCCAAATTTGGAAAAATGTTATAGAATATATAGAAAATTTTTCGTTTGATGTTAAGAATCTATGGTTGAAACTAACGCAGTGGTCAAAGATTAACCCTGTATATGGTCTAACTTAATAATGCCATTCATTCACTGGCAAAATCTGAAAATATAGTTGGTATTATAAATGCAAAATAGCACAGTTAATTCAAACTCCAAAATAAGATGTCCGGTGCAATTAAGGGTGGCCTCCAATGGACAGGTCACAATTCAACCTTCTTCCTGGCTGTCAAGGGTCCACAGCAGGGATGATAGGAGGGTTGTTCTATCCTGATGTGAATGTGCTTCTATTCCAGTGGAATTCCTGGAGTGTTGAAGAATCAAACGTCAGAATATACGGTGAAGAACTGTGTGACTCAGGAAAATATTGTCTTTATGGTTGTAAACACTAACCCGAGATGGTGGTTGGCCTATTCCAGAATATTCTACCAGAGTGCAGAAGTTTATCCTGTACTAGACGGAAATTCCACTGAGTTTCAACAAACTCCAAATAATGAGAAAATAAACAGCAAAATTCAATTGGTTGAACGTTCTCCAATATATCCGACAAAATGGTCGATGGAAAAATATTCTACATATGGACTAAGGTCGTGACAGCTACACTAGAGAATTAATAATGATTATTTTTCCGACCCAAATATCGACCAATAGAATTGTACCATTCGACGTCACGTGGTACAACCTACATGGTATTATACTGATAATTTTTTGAAAATTTTCTCTGGTAGTTGCTATATATAAACAAAACATGATCCAGTCAAATTAAGCACAAGTCAAACTGACAGGTTGAATTCAATTGTGAAAATTGGAGATTTTGCATGAAAATGAGTCGATTTGGAGTTTGTTCTCTGTCCACCATCGATAAAAAAGTCAGAGGAAATGTTCCCATTAATACGGAGAAGGCAAAAAAAACAGTTTGGAACCAATTTACTACTTTTTGTACTGAGAGGGAATACACATTGAGTGCTGAAACGAGTGAAGCGCAATTGGCAAACATTATGAAAGATTACGCTTACAATATGAAGAAAATGGATGGAGAAGACTATAAAGAAGGTACAATAAAAACAATGTGGAATCAGACTGCCAAATTACTTCAAGAAAAGTATTTGAACGATTACGACATCAAAATCAACCCATTTTCGGATGCTGCATTCAAGACCGCTCGAGGAGCTCGTGATGCCAAGCGTAAGGCTTTACAATCTATTCCGGAAAAACGGAGGGCAAGTGCAGCAGCGTTGGAGGAAAAAGATTGGGATGCAATGACCACTGTTTGGGACGAGGAAACTCCTGATGGCCTCCAGAAAAAATTATTCATGATAATATCAGTGGAATTGGCTTGGAGAGGTGGTGAGGGCAGCATGGCGTCAATACATCACTTCAAGGCAGAACAGCGAAATGACGGGGAAACAACTGGGAGAATTGAATACCATCCAATTTTCAGCAAGACCACACAAGGTGGTGATAAAAAATTATCAGACAGCAAGTGGCTGGTGGAGAATCGGGAAATCCCTGACAAGTGCCCAGTGAGACTGTTCCAGAAATTGAGAGAGAAGAGAGATGTCAATATCAAGAGCAACAGACTATTCCTGACCCAAAATCCATTCTGGAATAAAGTTCCAGGCTCTAGGTGGTACAAGGATTCCCCAGTAGGCCAAAACACGATTTCAAAGTGGGTTAAGGAGTCAGCACAAAAAGCTGGGCTTGACCTTGGTAACAAAAAAATCACCAATCACTCCAGTCGTGCAACAGCCGTCTCCAATCTAGCGAAATCGGGCCTGGGAGAGCAGCAGATAATCAAAATAACTGGACATGCCAACAGTAACTTCATCAAGCCGTATCTCCAACTCGACCAGGAACACCACGAATTAATTGTCAAGAAACTGCGAAGGAGTGAGCCTACTGCAGAAAATGCCATCAACAGCATAAACCTCATGCCATCTAGCTCTTCTGGGACCATTACCGATAACTCTGACTTGAAGAAAACATGCACCAATGTTTACAACAATTGTATTTTTAATTGCACTACCCTGATTCTTAATTAAATGTTGTTTTATTCATTATGAAATACTTATTTTTTAACTGTACATTTCGTCTCATGGTGCAATTCTATTGGCCGACATTTGGGACAGAAAAATAATCCCCCGAATACCACACGACCTTCAAAATTATCTGGTATTTCCCGATAGGATCCCTGCAAACAAATAAAATCGTCAAGTTTTTCAGGAAAAATAGCTCGCGCTTCGCGCTCGTGATTTTTTAACCTGAAAAACGTGCCTCCTTCATTTGTTTGCAACGAACCTATCGGAAAATACCCGATAATTTTGAAGCTCTTGTGGTATTATAAGTGATAATCTCTCCTCTTTTCCATATAACAAGAAATGGTTTTTCAGGAAGCGTACAATGTTTGTTGCCTAATTGAACTGAAGACGGAAACGATCTTAAACAAACTGGGAGCCAAAATTAAGATTGGCTGTAAATAACTTGAATATAATAACAATCATTTCGCGACATCCCCGATAACCCCTTCATAAAAATAAATAATGTTACAATCAAAACTCGAAACACTTAGTCTTTTTAAAAAAAGTTTTAAATTGAAAGCAGCTGTACATTATTCATTGATTTCGAAAATATTCTGAAGAAACTATCATTAATTTCCACTGAGGAATAATTTCCCAAAGTTCTTCGCATCTAATTACAGACACCCCGTATACTTCTTATCCTCACCTATCAAACCTCGGTCATCTTGAAAAGGCATTCTTTCTGTAACTACCTTCATCCTACCCTCTATCAAGCCTTTCAATTCTTCTCTGGGCTTGGAAAAATTTATATTGGGTGGAATATATCCTTCTTCAACTGCAATAATCACCTCAAAAAATTGAGAAATGTAAGAAATTATTTTTAAAAAACCGAAAACCAAATACTTTCGTGATTGAACATAAACCAGACGCAGGTTCACTATGGCCAATGTTCGATTTGACGGATCCAATCAAAAGCGGTTCTTCCCTTCCATTGCACAATACATCATCGATGGCATTACATTCTTCTGGATCTCCAACTTTTGTTCCTGAAATAAAAGAAGTAATTTAATGCAAACCTTTTCTAATTTTTGGACGGGTTCCAAAGCAAGCAGAAGATATTTTATGATGGTTCTTGATGTATTTGAATTTATTACTAATTTTTAGAAAGGAAACATATTTTACTGAGCTATTGCAATATGTGTTTTGAATATTGGTTCATTTTTCATTCCTAGTATAGCATAAAGCAAATTGATTTTTTATATTTTAATTTAATTTGAATATCTTCTATAATATAAAAATGAATCGCAAAATGTGTCGGTAATCATAATAACTCAACAACGCCTGGACCAATTTGGCCAAATCTTTTTTTAAAATGTTCGTTGAAGTTCAAGGATGGTTTTAACGGCGAGAAAAATTAGAATTCTTGCTGGAAAAACCCTAAAAATAGCCCTTTTCTTATTCCCATACAAATGATTTTTAACTGAAACGTAGTCAATTTGAGCTTTATTCCTATGCGTGTCGCATAGCTTAGTGGAAGAAAGCCTTGACCTTTGACGTGGAAACCTGTCGTGTCGTAGGTTCAAGTCCGGGGGTAGGAAAGAAATTTTCTAGCTTTCGGTATGCGGCCACCATTCACTGTTGGGTCTAAAATTAACAGTGCTGTGCCGAAGGTGGCGTAAGGATACAGTAACAAAGCCTACACAGAACACACACTGGTTAACCTAACTCGCACAAGCTTTAATTAGCTTCTGGGGGGTGTACATTGATATATGTATACCTAGGTAAACCAGTATAAAAACATAAACATAAAGTTCATATTAAATTACAAGCACTCACTGTTGTCTAAGCAATGTAGGTGTGTTCCTAACGTCAAAGATCATATCTATCTAATAAATATGTGCGTGTGTGCGTTGGAGCAATGCATGACGCTTTTAACCAAGAGTTGCATCGAGAAAAACTGTATGATCTCAACGCTTCGAAAGAATTAATTCAAACAAATCTACCACTCTTAAATGAACAACAGAAGTATGTATTTGAAACTCTTATGAAAGTAACAAATGATGAAACTGGAGAGATTTATTTCTCAGATGCACTTGGTGGTTCAGGAAAATCTTTTTTGATTTCATTAATATTAGTAACAATTCGCTCACTAAATAAAATTGCACTTGCACTCGCTTCGTCGGGAATCGCAGCAACTTTGCTTGAAGGTGGTCGAACAGCCCATTCAGCACTAAAATTGCCATCAAATATGCAAAGCAATGAAACTCTAACCTGCAACGTTTCGAAGAACTCTGCAATGGCATAGGTTTTGCAGCAATGTAAATTGATTGTTTGGGATGAATGCACGATGGCACATAAAAAATCTTTGGAGGCTTTAGACAGAACCTTAAAAGATCTACGGAGCAATAATAACCGATTTGGTGGTGCAATGATTTTATTAGCAGGCGATTTTCGCCAAACATTGCCAGTGATTCCACGATCAACGCCAGCTGATGAACTCAATGCATGTCTAAAGTCCTCCAATTTGTGGAAACATGTCAAAGTACTTCATTTAAGCAAGAATATGTGTATCGAGTTGCAAAATGACCAATCTGGAAACATATTCTCTAAACAACTCATTGACATTGGTAAAGACAAATTTCCTATAGACATGTTGACTGATTGCATTAAATTTCCTCAAAGTTTTTGTCAGTTAACTCGATCAAAAGATGAACTTATTCAGAAGGTGTTTCCAGATGTTTTTCAAAATTACAGAAACCATGATTGGTTGAGCGAACGAGCTATACTGGCTGCAAAAAACATAGATGTAAATGAATTAAATTTCAAAATTCAAGAACAAATTACAGGCGAATTGAGGATATATAAATCAGTTGATTCGGCTACTAATCAAGATGATGTAGTCAACTAGCCACCGGAATTTTCGAACTCGCTGGATTTGCCAGGATTACCACCTCACAATCTTCAATTAAAGGTTGGATCGGTGGTTTTAATGTTGCGAAATATCAACCAACCGCGTCTTTGCAACGGTACAGGGTTAGCGATAAAAAAATTACTAAACAATGTGATAGGAGCAACTATACTCAAAGGAAAGTATAAAGGAGAAGATGTTCTCATACCGCCCATCCCAATGATATCGACTTATGTGCCATTTGAGTTTAAACGACTAAAGTTTCCAGTGCGGCTTGCTTTTGCTATGACTATAAACAAGTCCCAGGGGCAATCATTAAGTGTTTGTGGTATTAATCTAGAAAACCCATGTTTCTCACATGATCAATTGTATGTTGCCTGTTTCCGTGTTGGAAAACCATCAGATTTGTTTATTTATGCTCCAGGTAATCAAACAAGAAACATCGTATACCACAAAGCACTACAATAATAATAATAATAATTATGATTTACATGTTTAACAATAAAGCGATTACTTACTTTTAAATCCTTATATATGTTTCATTTAATTATTTTTTATTCACAACGCCCTATCACCAGGGTGGCGGTTCTGTTCAAGAGAATTTTTTAAAATACGTAGGCACAAAAACTGCCACATTACAAATATTTTTGACAGGACGAAGTCTGTCGGGTTAGCTAGTGATTAAATAAAAACTTATTTAATGAAATTTCCACATTTATCGGTTTCAACAATATTGTAACACCACATTTGCAACAATTATTTCGCCAAATTATTGGCTTCTTCAGGCGAGATCAATGTTAAACTACTCCAAAAAAACTAAGTCTTCCTTATATACTCCACAAGATGGATGAGGGAAGAACGGTATTGTCAATGTTTCATGTGAGAAATTTCTATAAGTAAAATTCTTGAACTCGTTACTATTTTCCAACTTATCTAGATCGTCTATGAAATGATCCAATTGAAAGGCACTATGGTCTCCAAAACAAGGTGGAAAAACTTTAGCCCTGCATTTGGTCAGATCAACATTTGTCACAATATAGTCAACTTTAGAAGAGGATGTTTGACCTAAAATATTCGTAAAAATAAAAGTTGGAGAAAGTGAAGTGGTCTTTAACAGAAAACAATTGAAAAGATCAAGTAATTTTGCTTGACTCGAATTCACCTGTAAGTAGTTCACATTGAGATCACCACGCAGGAACAGAGCTTCTTGTAGACTGGAACAACGCTGAATGATGGATGACAACTTTGACAGGAACTGATCGAGATCACTTGACGGTGACCTAAATACACTCATCACACAAACACTATTTTTTATCAAATCAAGCCTTAGCATTAATATACCCCAAAAACGAAGAAGTAGAACAGAATAGAAATATAACACTAAATTACACAGGTAAAAAATCAATAGAAGTAGCAAATTTTTTTGAAAACAAAAGAAATTTCGATATACGATAACATATAAAACCAATAATACTTCAAATAATTCAATCAAAAATAATAAAGACAAATTAGATAAAACGAAAAATCAAGAGGATATAAGTTGAAATGTAGTTCATGCCAGCAAGTATATAGTGGACAAAAAGGAAGAAACTTCGATAAGAGGATTAAGGAACATTCGAGTAATTTCCTGAATAAGAAAGAGAACTCAACTTATGCGAACCATCTATTAGACGAGGGATTGTATGTTTGATTTAAACTACAAAATTTTGCACATAGAAAACAAAAGCAGAAGACGTTACATACTGAAGGCATTGGAAATTAACAGATATAACACGCAAAATATCTCGTTACTCTATGATTGCCTATTGAACACCAACTGGGATTTCGTCACTGAGTATGACGATGTCGATTTAGCGTGTGCAGGATTTTATGACCATCTTAACGGTATTTTTAATGCTTGTGTACCCAAAACATCTGGTAGGAGATCTCGGTACCCACCTTGGTTAAATAGAGATATAATTTTTAAGTTGAAAGCCAAGGACAGTTGTCGTCGAGCCTATAAGTCAACAGGTTGCACATCATTTCTAGTGGAATTTGAGGAGCTTCGCAGAGAACTACAGAGTGCAATCTCGATAGCCCGGACCGGTTTCTGTCGGGAAGCCGAGGAAGAATTATCTAGGGATCCATCGAAATTTTGGGGATACTTAAATAGAATTCGAGGTGGTTCCTCCACTCCGGGCTCTATGAAGTTTGATGGATCCGTCTCATCTGATTCTCAGGACATCGCCAATGCCTTTGCTGCCTTCTTTGAGGCTGCTTTTGTGAGATCTTCGGCACCACAGCGGGACCGTTCCAGCCAAGACTGTTTTGGGCAGACTCTATCTGTTCCCGATATAAGCGAGGAGTGTGTGTTGTCTTGTTTGAGGGAGTGCAAGGGTAGCATGACGGCTGGCCCGGATGAAGTTCCGTCTGTTTTACTGAGAGACTGTGCCATCATTTTTATTTAGGCTGTCACTTTCCAAACGATGTTTGTAGTAGAGAAGACATCGAAAATTATAGAACAATCGTTATTCTGAGCAATTTTAGTAAAGTTTTTGAGAAACTTTTATACAATATAATTTACGCACATGTTAGATGCCAAATTAATGATGGTCAGCACGGTTTCATTAGGGGCCGGTCTACTGCTACGAACATGGCTTGTTTCACCCAGTATGTGTCTACTGCTTTGGATGAATTTTCTCAGGTCGATTTTATATACACTGACTTCTCCAAGGCATTTGTGCACATTCAGTGGCAAGTCATTTACATACAACAAAAATAATAAGAGACCTAAAATTGATCCCTGGGGCACTCCATATCTAAGAACCCCCACCTGTGATAATGTATGATTCCACGAGACTACCTGTGTTCTATTCTCCTGGTATGACTTGAAAATAGCCAACGCATTTCCTCTTACTCCATAAATTTCCAACTTCTGAAGAAGTATCTCTCCCACCACACTATCAAATGCCTTGGATAGATCGCAGGCCAAAACCTCAACTAATCTACCTCTATCGACTGCCTCGATAACATTATCCATCAACGCAATCAGTGCTGTCATAGTTGACCTACCAGATCTAAATCCATGCTGGCATTGATCGAGAACCAGTGTCCTGTCCAACAACAATCTTCCTTTCAATATTTCCTTCAATATTTTCGAAAAAGTAGGCAGAATAGATATTGGCCTATAATTAGTGCATTCGTCTTCATTTCCACTTTTATGAATGAGAATTATTCTTGCAAATTTTAGTGGTTCAGGAAAATTTTTTTGGGTAAACCCTTTTCATCAATACCACATTCATTCCGTTGATATCCGCAGTTTTTTATTTTTCAACCTTTTAATAATCTGATTCAGCTCATCGATTGTAACTGGATAGGTGAACACTGAACCTGAGGATCTGGGTACCCTCGAAGAAGTTTTTCTCATCAAATTTATTGCTTCTATAGCAGAAGGTGAGCACTGATCTGAAATTGTCGCTCCTATATTAGAGAAGAAACAATTGAGTTCATCTGCGGTCAATTTACCTTCTTCTTTCCTCTTCTCTCTCGACTCAGCAGTTTCGTCCGCTATTACTCTCCATATGGCCTTTGTTTTATCCTCCGATGAACTTATTTACTCTCTGTCCACATTCTTTTTTTCTGCAGTGTAACTTTCTCTCAGAGATCGTTTCAACATTTCTACGAGTTTCATGGAGTCATCACTCTGACGAATACTGTGGATTGTCAGAGCCCCATCAACTGCTTTCTTCAGAGCCACATTTGAAGCATTTCTGTGAACCTATTTTTTATTCATGTTTACATTTACCGTCTTCAAAGGAAAACAGCTATCGAAGCATCCTTTAAATACTGCATGAAATCTATCAAAAGTTTCTTCAGCTCTTTCGGATTTGAATGAATCCCAGTCATTATCACTTAGTTTCTCCTCAAATTTGATTATATTTTTCCTCGTAATCATATGCTCAGTTATACAGGGTGAGTCTTTGACCACTGCGTAAATTTTAACCATAGATTCTTGACGTCAAAAGAAACATTTTCTTCCTATAACATTTTTCCAAATTTGGCCCCGTTCAAAAGATATAGGGTGTTGAAATTTCTTCAAAAAATTGCATTTTCACCTGTAATATTCAAACGACAATATCAATTGAAATGATCTCTTGTAGAAGGTTTTTGATAGCAGTCATGCATATTTTGGCATCAATAGATTTATTCCATTTCTTGTGGGTTTCTCACTACTACTCTACAGATTGGTTAAATTGCATGAAAAACAAATATCGCTTGAACTAAAGGTCCGTATCTCGTACTTCCTGGAATCATTAGTCTTTTTTGCATATAAAATCATTCTTCATCTTTCCTCCTAAATTGCACCATTCTTGAGATATTTGAAGTTGAAAGGAATTAAATCGATATAATTTTGTCCAAATTTTCTGATTTTCCCAAATCCAACTCTGTGCTGAAATTATTCAATAACAAGATTTGTTCAATGTTGCCATATTTTATGTCTATATTAAATATTTCTTCGAAAGGATGGGGAAATCTCTTCCCTCTATGGTTCCACCACTAAATACTAATAGATGAAATTAACCACTGAACAATTTTTGTCTTACATTCTCCACAAAATCTAAATTGCCATTTGCTGTATTCATTGTTAGTGATGTCTAGCACCTTGTTTAATATTTAATCCAGAATAATATTCCATAATAAATAAAGAAAAAGTTTTCCATCGCTCTTCGGTATATTTTGACCTTTGAAATAGGTGAAGTATTTTCTGTCAGGACCTGTTAAATTGAAGACTTGTCTTTATGAAGAGCTGGTTTTTTATAGCTTCAGGCTTTCAGAGTTCATCAAATTATATCTATTCTAAGATAGGAATGCTGCAAATTGAGCTCATATGAGTTTTAAAAAACTTTGAACCCAGTCTCCTAGATTTGTTTTATACCTTTATTATCTTTATTTCATACACCGATTCAACCTTGTTCACAAACTTAAGAGATAATAGAATTTGACTTAGTTTTAATATTTCTGAATGTTTGTTATGATGCATGGTTAATTGAAATTCAATCAATATTGAAACTGGAAGATATAAACTCATAAACAAGAAAGATTAGAATAGAATGCAATTTCTGACCATAATCATTTCATACTGAATGGAATAATTTAAAACTATCGATATTATCCTTAAAAATCTTTCCACATTTTTTTTTGAAGATACAAATAACTTTTGACAGTTTCAAACAGAATCAAAACAAGTAGAGAAGACATCGAAAATTATAGAACAATCGTTATTCTGAGCAATTTTAGTAAAGTTTTTGAGAAACTTTTTATACAATATAATTTACGCACATGTTAAATGCCAAATTAATGATGGTCAGCACGGTTTCATTAGGGGCCGGTCTACTGCTACGAACATGGCTTGTTTCACCCAGTATGTGTCTACTGCTTTGGATGAATTTTCTCAGGTCGATGTTATATACACTGACTTCTCCAAGGCATTTGTGCACATTCAGTGGCAAGTCATTTACATACAACAAAAATAATAAGAGACCTAAAATTGATCCCTGGGGCACTCCATATCTAAGAACCCCCACCTGTGATAATGTATGATTCCACGAGACTACCTGTGTTCTATTCTCCTGGTATGACTTGAAAATAGCCAACGGATTTCCTCTTACTCCATAAATTTCCAACTTCTGAAGAAGTATCTCTCCCACCACACTATCAAATGCCTTGGATAGATCGCAGGCCAAAACCTCAACTAATCTACCTCTATCGACTGCCTCGATAACATTATCCATCAACGCAATCAGTGCTGTCATAGTTGACCTACCAGATCTAAATCCATGCTGGCATTGATCGAGAACCAGTGTCCTGTCCAACAACAATCTTCCTTTCAATATTTCCTTCAATATTTTCGAAAAAGTAGGCAGAATAGATATTGGCCTATAATTAGTGCATTCGTCTTCATTTCCACTTTTATGAATGAGAATTATTCTTGCAAATTTTAGTGGTTCAGGAAAATTTTTTTTTTGGGTAAACCCTTTTCATCAATACCACATTCATTCCGTTGATATCCGCAGTTTTTTTATTTTTCAACCTTTTAATAATCTGATTCAGCTCATCGATTGTAACTGGATAGGTGAACACTGAACCTGAGGATCTGGGTACCCTCGAAGAAGTTTTTCTCATCAAATTTATTGCTTCTATAGCAGAAGGTGAGCACTGATCTGAAATTGTCGCTCCTATATTAGAGAAGAAACAATTGAGTTCATCTGCGGTCAATTTACCTTCTTCTTTCCTCTTCTCTCTCGACTCAGCAGTTTCGTCCGCTATTACTCTCCATATGGCCTTTGTTTTATCCTCCGATGAACTTATTTACTCTCTGTCCACATTCTTTTTTTCTGCAGTGTAACTTTCTCTCAGAGATCGTTTCAACATTTCTACGAGTTTCATGGAGTCATCACTCTGACGAATACTGTGGATTGTCAGAGCCCCATCAACTGCTTTCTTCAGAGCCACATTTGAAGCATTTCTGTGAACCTATTTTTTATTCACGTTTACATTTACCGTCTTCAAAGGAAAACAGCTATCGAAGCATCCTTTAAATACTGCATGAAATCTATCAAAAGTTTCTTCAGCTCTTTCGGATTTGAATGAATCCCAGTCATTATCACTTAGTTTCTCCTCAAATTTGATTATATTTTTCCTCGTAATCATATGCTCAGTTATACAGGGTGAGTCTTTGACCACTGCGTAAATTTTAACCATAGATTCTTGACGTCAAAAGAAACATTTTCTTCCTATAACATTTTTCCAAATTTGGCCCCGTTCAAAAGATATAGGGTGTTGAAATTTCATAAAAAAATTGCATTTTCACCTGTAATATTCAAACGACAATATCAATTGAAATGATCTCTTGTAGAAGGTTTTTGATAGCAGTCATGCATATTTTGGCATCAATAGATTTATTCCATTTCTTGTGGGTTTCTCACTACTACTCTACAGATTGGTTAAATTGCATGAAAAACAAATATCGCTTGAACTAAAGGTCCGTATCTCGTACTTCCTGGAATCATTAGTCTTTTTGCATATAAAGTCATTCTTCATCTTTCCTCCTAAATTGCACCATTCTTGAGATATTTGAAGTTGAAAGGAATTAAATCGATATAATTTTGTCCAAATTTTCTGATTTTCCCAAATCCAACTCTGTGCTGAAATTATTCAATAACAAGATTTGTTCAATGTTGCCATATTTTATGTCTATATTAAATATTTCTTCAAAAGGATGGGAAATCTCTTCCCTCTATGGTTCCACCACTAAAAACTAATAGATGAAATTAACCACTGAACAATTTTTGTCTTACATTCTCCACAAAATCTAAATTGCCATTTGCTGTATTCATTGTTAGTGATGTCTAGCACCTTGTTTAATATTTAATCCAGAATAATATTCCATAATAAATAAAGAAAAAGTTTTCCATCGCTCTTCGGTATATTTTGACCTTTGAAATAGGTGAAGTATTTTCTGTCAGGACCTGTTAAATTGAAGACTTGTCTTTATGAAGAGCTGGTTTTTATAGCTTCAGGCTTTCAGAGTTCATCAAATTATATCTATTCTAAGATAGGAATGCTGCAAATTGAGCTCATATGAGTTTTAAAAATCTTCGAACCCAGTCTCCTAGATTTGTTTTATACCTTTATTATCTTTATTTCATACACCGATTCAACCTTGTTCACAAACTTAAGAGATAATAGAATTTGACTTAGTTTTAATATTTCTGAATGTTTGTTATGATGCATGGTTAATTGAAATTCAATCAATATTGAAACTGGAAGATATAAGCTCATAAACAAGAAAGATTAGAATAGAATGCAATTTCTGACCATAATCATTTCATACTGAATTGAATAATTTAAAACTATCGATATTATCCTTCCAATATTTTCCACTTTTTTTTTTTTGAAAGAAATACAAATAACTGTTGACACTTTCAAACAGAATCAAAACAACAAGGAACCACAGAACACTTTTTATATAGAACTACCCACCACAGAGACGTTATAATATTTTAATGTGATAATAATTTACTCTAATTATTCTGAGGAAAATTATAACTAAAGATCAATAATAGTTACAGATATTATCTTTCATTTAAAAAAACATTGCAAATATTAATTTTTTCTCTCCTGGGGTTCGGTGATAAATTAATATTCTATGGTAAGGTATTAAAATTTGACATAACCTATGAATAACCATTATTCGATATTTATGTTCTTGTTTACGTTATTTACTCTGATTATAAAAATCAGTAATTATAGTCTAAACAGAATAGATTCATATTAATGATTTAACAAAAAATTTTATATCAAAGAACACCTAGTTGATTTTTCAAAATCAAATTTAGGTATTTCTTCAAGAAAGTATATATGCACACCTAAATCTGGAAATACTTGTAATCTATCCAGGTAAATTGTTATTGGGATTCAGTACAGAAAATACCTGTTCACTGGTCTCTGTCGAGGAGAAGACACTTCAGAAATATCAGTGTTTGGATAATCATAGATGATTTTTTCTGGTTTTGAGTGAAAAAGAAAGCACAGTGACAACCTCTTGCATTGGAAGTTTCATAGAAATGATGGTTATCATGATTTGGAAATTTTAAGAAGAAAATTTCAAATGTATGATGATAACACCCAATAATTCTGAGGTTTTTTTGGAATTTCTCACTAGAAAGGCATGGTTTATAATCTTGAAGTAGAAAGAAAATATAGTAGAACAACAAAAATCTATGTTTATGGTGTTGAATTTTTTTTACCAGAAAATAAGTATTTTGTATCTTCCTTCTGGATATGGACCTCATCGGATGAAACATTAGTGAGTGAATCATTACTTAGAGGGAAAATAATGTTTTTAAACAATTCAGATTCAATGGTGAATGCTGTGGAAGGTATTTTTCATTCAAACTAAACTGGACTACAGAGGGGTATTTGCCCAATGTGAAAACTAAAAATGCTTATAACTTTTGAACGCAGCTGAATTTGGAAAAACCGTAATGGAAAAAGTGTTTCATTTGATCTCAAGAACCTATGGTTAAAATTAACGCAGTGGTCAAAGACTCACCCTGTATATTTCATTTTTGTTACAGATGTCTCATTAAGCAATTTAATTTCTTGTACTGAATGATCCGACAAGTGTGGGTCGCATGTTTTACTTTTGTAAGTTTCCTTGTATATGTTCGTAATAAATACAGGGTGAGTCTTTGACCACTGCGTTAATTTTAACCGTAGGTTCTTGAGATCAAAAGAAACACTTTTTCCATATTCAGCTGCGTTAAAAAGTTATAAGCATTTTCAGTTTTCACATTGGGCAAATACCCCTCTGTAGTCCAGTTTAGTTTGAATGAAAATTACCTCACATAGCTTCCACTAATGAATATGAATTGTTTAAAAACATTATTTTCCTCTAAAAAATGATTCACTCACTCATGTTTCATCCGATGAGGTCCATATCCAGAAGGAAGATACAAAATACTAATTTTCTGGTAAAAAAAATTCAACACCATAAACATAGTTTTTTTTTGTTCTACTACAATTTCTTTCTACTTCAAGATTATAAACCATCCCTTTCTATTGAGAAATTCCAAAAAAAACTCAGAATTATTGGATGTTATCATCATACATTTGTAATTTTCTTCTTAAAATTTCAAAATCATGAAAACCATCATTTCTATGAAAACTTCCAAGGCAAGAGGTTGTCACTTTGCTTTTTTTTCACTCAAGGCCAGAAGAAAATCATCTATGATTTTCCAAACACTGATATTACTGAAGTTTCTTCTCCTTGACAGAGACCAGTGAACAGGTCTATGAAGTCTCTTGATTTTTTTTTGTTAAAAATATGAAAATCTTTTTCGAAATCTTCAACAACAATGGATGATGACACTACGAATAATTATTTTATGTGATGTTACTTTGCTTGATGATTGTTTTCTGTACTGAATCCCAATAACAATTTACTTGGATAGATTACAAGTATTCCCAGATTTAGATGTGCAATTATTCTTGCTTGAAAAAATGTTTGTTAGATCATTAATATGAATCTATTCTGTTTAGAATATAATTAATTACTGAACATGCGTAAATTTTTGGATTTTATAATCAGAGTATCTGTTTTAATCATGTAAACAAAAACATTTATATTGAATAATGATTATTCATAGATTATGTCAAATTTCAATACCTTACCATAGAATATTAATTTATTACCGAACCCCAGGAGAGAAAAAAAATAATAATTGCAAAGTTTTTTTAAATGAAAGATAATATCTGTAACCATTATTGATCTTTAGGTATAATTTTTCTCAGAATATGAGAGTGCATTATTATCACATTAAAATGTTATAACGTCTCTGTGGTGGGTAGTTTCCAATAAAATAGTGTTCTGTGGCTCCCTGTTGTTTTGATTCTGTTCGAAACTGTCAACAGTCAACAGATAATTGTATCTTCAAGAAAAAAGTGGAAAATATTCTAGGGATAATTTCGATAGTTTGGAATAATTCAATTCAGTATGAAATGATTATGGTCAGAAAATGCATTCTATTTCAATCTTTCTTGTTTATGAGCCTATAGCTTCCAGTTTCAATATTGATAGAATTTTAATTATTCATGCATCATAACAAACATTCAGAAATATTAAAATCAAGTCAAATTCTATTATCTCCTAAGTTTATGAACCAGGTTGAATCGATGTATGAAATAAAGATGTGAAAAAAAGATCTTTAAAGCCACAAAACAAATCTAGGAATCTGGGTTCGAAGTTCTTGAAACTCATATGAGCTTAATTTAAAGCATTCCTATGTTGAAGTAGATATAATTTGATGAACCGTGAAAGTCTGAAGCTATAAAGAACCAGCTCCTCATAAAGACAAGTCTTCAATTTAACAGGTCCTGACAGAAAATATATTATCTATTTCAACGGTCATCATGAAGATATACTGAAGTACCTATGTGAGTGATGGAAATCTTTTCCTCTATTTATTATAGAATATGACTCTGGATTCAATATCAAACAAAGTGCTAGACATCATTGATAATGAATACAGCAAATGGAAATTTAGATTTTGTAGTGAATGTAAGACAAAAATTGTTCAGTGGTTAATTTCATCTATATTGTTTAGTAGTGGAACTGGAGAAATTTCCTCAACCTTGTAGAAATATTTAATAAAGACATAAAATATGGCAACACTGAACAAATCTGATAATTGAATCATTTCAGCACAGAGTTGGATTTGGGAAAATCAGAAAATTTGGACAAAATTATATCGATTTAATTCCTTTCAACTCCAAGTATCTCAAGAACGGTGCAATTCAGGAGAAAATATGAAGAATGATTTTATCTGCGAAAAAGACTACTGAATCCAGGAAGGACAAGATACAGACCTTTAGTTCAAGTGATAATTGTTTGTCATGCAATTTAACTAATCTGAAGAGTAGTAGTGAGAAACCCACAAGAAATGGAATAAATCTGATGATGCCAAAATATGCATGACTGTTATAAAAAAAAATATACAAGAGATCATTTCAATTGATATTGTCGTTTGAATATTACAGGTGAAAATGCAATTTTTTTATGATATTTCAACACCCTATTTCTCTTGAACGGAGCCAAATTTGGAAAAATGTTATAGAAAGAAAATGTTTCTTTTGACGTCAAGAATCTATGGTTAAAATTAACGCAGTGGTCAAAGACTCACCCTGTATATTGTCAACACACGTTTTTGATTTACGACTAACTCTGCTAGGCTCATGGAAAGCCGGGAATAATCCGTACGACTCGAACAAATTCAAGACTTCATTTGAATACTTATTACTTTCCAGGAAATTTACATTGAAATCACCCACAACACAAATTTTCTCTAACATCCCCCTCGTCATCTCATCCAAACATGCAGACAATGCCGATATGAAAAGATCAAATTGACCTTTAGGTTGTCTATATATACTAACAATCACTAAATGTTTATCAGGAATTTTTACAGCGGCTACATCAAAATGATGATCAATACTCATCTGATTTATGTCAGGTAATTTATTGTAATGTATTGTGTTTGTTACGAAAATTGCTACTCCACCATAATCTTCGTCAGGCGGAACTGACCCAATTATGCCGACTCATGTAATTTCTTTTTTATTCTACTTTAATGTCCCTAACTGACACTGATTAATAAGTTCAATCCGTGAAAATCGGAAAGGCGAAAAGCAAAGTGGGTAACAATCAAAACTCACAACCTAAAATCAATTTAACAGGAACAAACACTATCTTCAAACTACGCACAGATTCGGAATAAGAAACATTGAGAACAATCTCTATGTTGCAGAATAGAAACAGCAACGGATGTGACGAAATCCCGATGAAATTAGTAAAAGATTGCGCAAAACAAGAAAACAAGAAAAAGTTTCATCACCTTCACAACATGGATATGTCAAAGGGAAGTCTACACAGACAGCAATCTTTGAGTTTATCTCAGGAATCTTAGACGCTCTTGAAGATTCAAATGTGACGGTTGGGTTGATGTTGGACCTATGGAAGGCATTCGATATTCTGTCCCAGGATCTCATCCCACAATAATTATAAGCCTATGGAATAAAGGAAAAAGAACTGAAGTGGTTTAAATCGTACATAACTAACCGTAGACAAAGAATAATGGTCTCTGAGAATAAAAACCAAACAATATCGCAGGCAGAATTCACAGAACTAGGAGTACCACAAGGAAGCATTTTAGGTCCCATCATTTTCATCATATTTTTAAATGATCTATATACCTTATTTGATGAAATAAGCATCAAAATGTTGAATTATGCAGATGACACAAACTTCTCAAACATGGCCAAGACATCCCCAGAAACGTGCGAACTGGTAAAATCAACCCAGGGGCTGGAAAGTTCCTTACTAAACAACGTGACATTGTTTTGGCCAATAATAATGAGTAACAAAGCTGCCAATCGAGATGGACCAATCAGAAAATAGAATGAAATATTATGCAATGAAACAAAGGAATTTCTGACATAATGGCTAATGGCGGATAACAAAGCATGCATCGGAAGCTATTGAACTTATTGTTAATAATCTGTGCATCATGGCTATAAATACGAACTTTCACAAAATATCGGTCTTTTTGGCTTCAGAGTTATTGCAGAGTGAATCTTTTGAAACTTCAGCACTGAATTTCAAATTTTGAAATGGGTTACAAAGGTGTTGTTCCAGGATGTTCATCGAACTGTGGGAAAAAATGTAGTTTCCATTTCCATAGTTTTCCACTAAGTAGGGAGGTGAGTGCAACATATAATTACAAAGTGTTTATTTTAATGAACTTAAACTTGTAGTTATCGGAGAAGTGGTTGCAAAAAATTGGAAGGCGAAATCCTAAAGAGATATTTACAACAATTACAGGATTTGTGATAAACACTTAGGCCTGAGGATTTTGTCCCTTTCAATAATAAAGCAGGAAGTCTTCTTTAAGCTGATGCTGAACCATGCTTATTTCTGAACCATGATGTTGGAAAGTTAGGTAGGTACGCTTCTTGTTTTATAATTTGCAAATTTCATTACTCAAAGATCTTACTTAGCTATATCATAAATAGTTTCAACCTCATTATATGAGAATATTTTATAGATGAATTGTAGATTGTGAAACGTTCACAATGTTTCTTAAATCATTGTAAGGTATCCTTACAGTTCTTGTTATTGACAATTCTGTACTTTTGATGTTTTCCTTAATGTTTTACTGTATGTTTTGATTAAAGTGGAAACATGGGGGTTCTGACTTGGTTTATATTTTTAGGTCGAAGAAAACCTTTTGGTAATTTGGGCCTACCTGGAGTATGCAGAGTTAGGGATCTTTCGCCTACTGCAAAAAACTTTTACGAAAAAGCTTGCAAACTTTCAAGGAAAGTACAGAGACTACAAAAACATAAGGCCAGTAGAAAATTTGAAAAATATGAGAAATATAGGTCAAGAAAATGAAGTTTTGGGGATCTTAGGCCTACCAAAATTTGTTTTCGGTGTTTTAATTTTTTTCCTAATTTGTACATGAATTCTTCTTTTCATAATTCTTTGAGGTATATATTTTTATTAGCAATTAGTATTCTATCTAGTCAGGTTATTGTTTTATGTCCCAGATTCTTGAAAGATAATCAATTAATTTGAAATATTATTTTTGAAATGAATTTTTGATTCGGTAAAAACATTTTGTTCCAACCAAGCTAAATAAGATTATTTATATGATGATGATGAATTGCAATTTATTATAAATTATTAATCCTTCCATTGTACCAGTTCGGAGGAAAGGTTTTGGTTATTTCACATTTGTATATGCCAATTTTTTCTCATATTATGATAAATGTAAGGTAACCATATCATGATTTATTTATTTATTTACTAAACGGACATGCCAATATAAAAATTACTATAAGGATGAAATTATCATCTTTGGAATCTATAACATTCACTGTGTTTTGAATACATTGTGTATATTAGTTCATATTCAACTGGTTATTATTTGACGATATGACAATAATAATTGTTCAATTTTAATGTAATGATCTTGTCTTGAAGAAAACGCTTAATAGACTTCGAAACGTAGCTCCAGATCGAAGCTTTTTTATTGGTTCCTTCAACCGAAATTGTACTTTCAACATTGTATATCATTCATACTTTCAGAGTTATTCACTTTAATCACTTTACAGTAAATGAAGTATATTATTATATCTGTGATAGCATTGACACTTTAAAAAATTACAAGGGACTTTTTAACATTTTTCTTTCCTCTTGCATAAAATAAATCATCATAATCATAATCATAAATGCATATCTTCCAAACTCAGAAACTACGTCAATAACTCCTAAATCATTGGAACAATAACGAACTCGTCCAAGATATTCATTCCTTCAACTTACTCTGACTATTTCAGCTCTCTAGCTCATCCCGGACGTAATTGAGCCCATGGATGGACAGAATCGATTTTGACCACGAATTCTTTATCAATGAGTTGCAACGTTTTGCACGCCACTGACATTATTCTATACGCTCACTTGAATAATCGTTGAAATTTGAACTACTTCTCCTGCAACAGAGTATAGATGTGTTCTATGCCGGTTATCTGTGACCGCGAAGCTAACCTCAAACTGTGTTGCAAGTAGTTTCTGCTAAATTTTAAAAAATGTGTATAATTTTTTTTTCTTCAAGGCCCTGTATCTTGAATACGGATGGCGTTACGAAAATTTCATACTGAGCAAGCCACAATTAGTTTTCAGTTTTCTACCTATCCTAGAGAGGGGGTCACCTTATTTTGAAATACCCTGTATAAACACTCTGTTCAGGTGAACAAAAGCGCCGAAAATTATTTTGCGATAATTCTGGCTGTTCCACTAGGAACAATACGCAAAAACTGAATACATTAGCTCACCTGTTCCATGTGCCTCTATAAAACTGAGACTTCGTGGATCAACATTACACTCTTTATAAAAATCTACCAAGAGTTCTTTCTGTGATTCACCAGATGGATAAGTTATACCTTGTTGTTTATAGCCATCACAATTAGTTTTTGCATGTACAATCTGGAAGAAATGAACATAATGTTCTGGTAAAACCAATATTTTTTTGGCATACCGTAAAATAAACTCTCCTAGAAATTTTAGCCTTTTGCAGTAAAACGACTGAAATTGCTTCAGATCTAGCATAACCATTTCCATTGGCATCGAAGCTCTTGCAGGACCCATCTTCACTGAGTACTCCCAATCTTTAAAAATAGAGAGAAGTGACCACCGCGGTTGAAAATAGTATACATATACTCCCTACCTTGCAAAATGAAGAGATGTGATAGGTTGAAGACATAGAGAACCTCCAACAACAATGGCAGTATCACATTCACCCATTCTCATGGCCCTATATGCATGCTCAAAAGCAAACAATGAGCTACTACAGGCAGTATCTACTGTCGTCGATGGTCCTTTGAGTTTAAAGTAATAGCTTAATCTGTGAGGTACGTTGTTCTGCATGCACCTGAAATCCATAATGAAGACCATGTGTTATTATCTGGTGCCTTCATTATTGCGGAAATTATTTTTCTAATTTAAACAAATAAACTGATACTTCGCAAAACTTTTCGACTTTCCACACGTTCATAATTAGTAACGAAAAGTAAAATATTTCGCAACTGGAAAAAAAAAGAAAACTTCGTGATTGATTGTGAAGAATACAGAATTAATGTATGACTATAATACACCCTCCATTGAAAAAAAAAAACTGACTGTGAAAAAATATAGCACCATCAGTGCCATCTGTTGTAATATATCTCCCAAAGATGGCCTTATTGACAACTGATCTAAATTTCATGACATTTGGAAGCCAACAAAAAAAGTGATTGCGCTTCAAATTTCCGTGTGTTATGTATAAAGTGTCCAGAAAAGGTATCGGGTATTTGTTTTCGCGCCATATTCTGGGCGTCTAAAAGAACCGAGGAGGAGTTCATGTCGTCCGCCATTATGTAGATATTTAGTCACATGGAACAGTACTCGGGGAGGCATCGCGCATTTATTATCGTTATGATGATCCAATAGTGACTGCTCAACGTCTCTATCGGGCGGAATATCGTACACGCCACGTGCCAAGTGAATATAGCATTAGGAATTGGAGCAGGATGTTCGAGAATACAGGTGCGACAATTAAAATTAGAAACAATTGAAGAGGTTGGGGCGTCGGTTCGTAAAAATCTGTTTTTATTCATTCGGAAGCGAAGCCAAGAGTTGAACATCAAAAACTCGTTTTTAATTACGATTCCAAAGAAAGACTTACATCTTGAAGCCTATAAACTTCAATTAGTTCAAGAATAGAGGGATGCTGCAGTGATTTAACAACTTTAACAACATACTATTTAGTGACGAAGCAAATTTTCACTTGAATGGGTGATGTTAATAAGCAGATATGTCGGTACTGGGCAGTGGAGACTCCGAGACGAAAGCATTAACGACCCCTGTATAGCCCAAAGGTCGTGGTTTGGGCCGCTATATCTGATGAAGGCATCATTGGTTCTTATTTTTATGGAGATCAACGAGGCCGAACAATTATTGTGAATATTAACCGTTATTGCGATATGTTGCAACATTTTTTGATCCTAAAGTTGCAAGAGTTTGCCGGTTTCAACTCAAGAACGTGGTTCCAGTAAGATTTGGACTATGCAGCCCATCGTTTATTTTCCAACAGACTTTCTATCACCATTCGAGATGCCAGGAAGGCGTAGGAGGAGTCACTGGTATCTTCAGGAAACCGTTAACGGCTTTACAAGCATGTGCGGTCGGTGCTCAGCTCTGGAGTGTGTACTCCTGTCGTTAAAAGACCTGATGGGTTGTTGTGTGGGGATGATGACGAGACTGCAGCAGTTCTTGGTGATGCGTTCTCGAGTGTTTTCAGTACCTAGTGTGATGATGTCCAGCCAAAAATCAACACCCCCCGTTCTGCTATAAGCTTTGAAAATGTAGATATCATTGAGGAAGAGGTGGCTTTTCATTTGAGACATCTAGATACATCTACCGCTCCCAGTCCGGATGGGATTGCTGCTGAAGTGCTCCTGAGGTGTTAAGATTACCTTGCCACTCCGTTGACAAAGATAATGAAATTATCATTGAGGACTTCTACGGTGCCTAGACCCTGGAAGGTAGCGAATGTAACTCCGATTTTCAAGAAGGGTGATAGAACTCTCTCTGACAACTACAGACCTATTAGTGTATTGCCTATTATCTCTAGAATAGCTGAAAGAATTGTCACAGTTCTTCTCCGCCAATGAAACCATACCTGGCGAGCAGCATGGCTTTCAGAGGGGTAGATCTAATATCACTTGTCTGCTACAATGTGTGAATGAGTGGACTAAACGAAATGACGAAAAAATACAAGTCGATGTAGTTTATCTGGATTTTGCCAGTGCTTTTGACCGTGTTCCGAACAAACGTCTGCTATACAAGCTGGAGCATTACGAAGTTCGAGGAAATCTATTGAAATGGATTGAATCATTTCTAAGCTCCCGTCAGTTCTCTGTCAAAGTTGGTAGTTCTCTATCTTTCCTTTTTGATGTAGCCAGTGGTGTTCCCCAGGACTGTGTGCTCGGACCACTGTTCGGAATGTCTGTGCGCGAGCAAATAGAACAATATACCTCATACGGAAGTCATTTCCGCGTTGTCCGGTTCGAACCTGTAAGATGCTATACACAACGTATATTCGACCTCATCTAGAGTATTGTAACAAAACCGAATATGAACCGTCTAATTACTACTACGTCAACAGAGGAGTTCGGCTTCATGCGCCGACAAAGGGATTGAAAATATGAAAGGGACCGCTCGCCATAAAGCTGTCACATAAAAACGTTTAAAGATGGCATATTTATGGGACATAAAGAGGCCGCTACGAACACTCTGGAATGTGAAGCATCTCTCTGGTAACTTCTAGAAAAACAGCGCGAGATATAAATGACTGAAGCCGATTCATGGATAGAACTTGCCGACGAATAAACAGGTGTTCCTAGTGAAATTCTGTAGATAAATTGTGTATATAAATTATTGATTATTGTTAGTTAAGTGTGAATATAAATTAGTTTTAAAGAAGACTTGTAGTGTTTTTCTATTTCACTGAGGAAAAACGCAACAATTGGTGTCAGGTGTGGGGTAACCAAGAAGAGTGGAAACTACTACAAGAAAAATTAGTCTGGAAAATCCTGAATGCATTGTGTAACGAGATCTCGAGCACTGTGCTCGCGAGCTGAGAAAATGGATCGTGAAAATCTTAGTGCTTAGTAATATGCATTCTTGAAGTAGGGTTTTCAAGAAAGCCTTTGATTTTTTATGTGCGCAAAGAACTGACTAATAAATTGATGACCTAGAGTTTTCATTTTTGGCGCTCTTGTTCACCTGAACAGAGTGCTTATCAATTTGCCCAAATGTCTGTGACTTTCGAATTTTTGGGCAAAAATGGTATCAATCGTTTTGTTTGGACCTACTGATGAATAATCCGTGGTCAAAATCGATTCTGTCGGTCCGTCCGTCCGTTCCGTGAACACGATAACTCTCGAACGGATGAAGTTAGAGAGTTGAAACTTTCAGAATAGGTTTGAGGTATAAATATCTCGGCTAAGTTCGTTATTCGGTCAAATCGGCCGAATAGGTTCGGAGTAACAAAAAAAAAATTTTTTTTCAAATGACACTGTTCAAATAAAAATTTTTTTATGGTGCAGTTTTATCAGACGTATACAAAAATACCACTCTCGACTTCGACAAGCTAATAGTTCTGGAGATATGATTCTTCAAAATTTAAATAATTGTAAGTGGTTTACAAGAGCGCCTAAGCCAACTGACCTCAAGTCAATGCTTTCTAAATTTTTTCAGAATAGGTTGATCGTTCAAATATCTTGGTCAAGTTCGTTATTGGGCCAAATCCATCGAATAGTTATTAGCATTCAAAATTTGATTTTCGCCTAGAATATTCAACTGATCAATTTATAATTTAGAAGGTGTTTTAATGATGTTAAATTAAATGGTTTTCCAAATTTCGAGATAATCGCCACTCTAGAAAATTTATTAAAAATTCCTAAAAATCTTATTAATTAATTTACTATGTGTAAATTCTGATACTGATAAATAAATGGGAATTAGAACGTCAGAGAGCGAAAACGGTAGAAATACTTTGAGCAAATCTGTAGATTCCAACTGAAAAATGGTAAACGAGGAAAACCATATTCTTAAATAAACTTCATTCATTACTGGTTCAAATGGTGGGAATTCGAATAGATGTGAAATAAAACGAAAATTCGAACTAGACTAGAATGATTTATTGCACAAAATTTTCTGTACTCTTTTTCACAACATCATATCACTGATTAAAATGGATATTACACCATAATAAAAAAATTTAGAAAGCACTGACGTGAGGTCAGTTGGCTTAGGCGCTCTTGTAAACCACTTACGAGTAATTATTCAATTGTTTGAAAGTAACATTAACACCTATTTGAATAAAAATACAAAAGTTGAAATCTCTACGATTAAGTCAAATAATAATCAATGTTGATAAAAACTTCTTGAGTTCAAACTCCGTATGGAATTGAACCTGTACTCTCCTATTTGGAAAATAATTCTGACGTTTCTCACCGTTACTCAACCGAACGTAGTTACTTTTATGGAGATATAGAGATCCTTTAATGTCGCTGACAATTATTTAAATTTTGAAAAATCATATCTCCAGAACTATTAGCTTGTCGAAGTCAAGAGTGGTATTTTTGTATACGTCTGATAAAACTGCACCATAAAAAATTTTTATTTGAACAGTGTCATTTGAAAAAATTTTTTTTTGTTACTCGAACTTATTCGGCCGATTTGTCCGAATAACGAACTTATCCGAGATATATATACCTCAAACCTATTCTGAAAGTTTCAACTCTCTAACTTCATCCGTTCGAGAGTTATCGTGTTCACGGAACGGACGGACGGACGGACGGACAGAATCGATTTTGACCACGTATTATTCATCAGTAGGTCCAAACAAAACGATTGATACCACTTTTGCCCAAAAATTCGAAAGTCACAGACATTTGGGCAAATTGATAAGCACTCTGTTCAGGTGAACAAGAGCGCCAAAAAGATTGATAAGCTCTTTTAAAATATTGTAAACAAACGAATATTTTCACAAAAACGTTAGACCAAACTGCCGTTCCCAATTGGGAATTTTTAAGCCAGATGTTCTTGTGCATATTTTTATGACCCATCAATTTTAGCACTCTTCGGAATTTCCGTCGGCAAATTTGTTGATTATTTGGAAGGTTTGTGAATCGTTCGATTGGGCCCTAAGCTCACGGAGATATTTAAATACACAAAACCAGGGTACAATAACTACCTTATCAGTGGCACTCGGTGGGTAACCGGTAGTTGTAAAATTCGAAAGTTATGGCAATCCTTGAAAAACAGCCCTCATTTTTGCGCGCTTGTTTCTAGGAGAACAACGAGCTATCGTTTTACCCAAATGTCTCAATCGATTGGGTTCGACTTCCTGATGAAGAACATTTGAGTATGTCCGGACGCGGGCCCTCCGGCTGTTTACTCTCTATCTTCCGAAGTAGAATGGAAATATCTGAATGGTTTATTGTTACAGTTATAATATTTCAATGTCAAAAATTTCATCAAATATATAAATAAAAATTTATATTAATCCTTTATTGTTAATTTCTGGTCCGTTCTAGTTCTATGAATAATTTAATTAATATTTAGGTGTTATAGGTTTCTTGATGAGCATTCGAGTTTTTTGAAATTTCGATTTCAATTCATTATCAACTATATGGAGTGGATCATTGAGCTATTGAATTATGTCATATTCAAATAGCTTATTTGATCATAATTTCATTAATATGCCATATCTCGACGAAAATGTTTTTGACTAATGGGGAATCACATGAATGAAAAGGTAAAGAAGTGACATGCATTACTTTGAATATTTCCAATGCAAAATTTTTTCCGGATAAATTATTTCATTTTTGATTATATCGATATGTAGTATTTTGAAACTGTTTTCGGAATGAACCTAAAATCTACAGTTGTTAAGTAGAAGATCATGAACTAGGTCAACTCGATTCATGAAAACAACTTTTAAATTTAAATCACATCCGTTCCTTTCATTATTTCTGTCAATTCTACGTGGAAATAGGGAATACTCTAGAAAACCGTTCACTCAAAATGAGAAAAACTTCTACAAGACTGTGGCTTCACAAAAATACAGCAGATAAACTGGAATTCGTTATATCGATAGCTAAATCTGACTTTCATTAATTGTAATTTATTTTTCTTTGGGGTTGTTCAGAACGCCGAAACCAATAAAAATCGTCAATTAATAATGAAAACTACATAAGTTGAAATAATTTCAATCCATTGAATAAACATGATAAGAAAAAACAAGGAAGCTAAACAAGTAATATTTCAAAATGATTCAGTATTCAAATAATTCATATTGATTAATTAATATTCTGGAAATTATTGCGAAAACCCAATTTCAGAACCTCGTCACTGCTGAACTACTCGATAGATTTGGCCAAATAACGAACCCAACCGAGATATTTAAAAGTTAAAAGTTAACCTATTCTGAAAAATTGAGAAGCCTAGTCATCTCCTTCGAAAGATAGAGAGTATACGGCTGTACGGCTTCAAGTTTCACAAGGGATTCTTCATCAGGAAGTCGAACCCAATAGATTGAGACCATTTTCGGCTCGATATTCGAAAAATTACAGACATTTCAAGCTATAGCTCACTGTTCCACTAGGGACAACCTTCCAAATAACTTCGAATTCTTCTCGAGATTATACGCCACGATTATAAAATTTCAAGATATGTGGGATATAAACAACCTTCATATATGCCCAAATTTTTGTTTAGTTATGACGAATATCTAATAAGATAATGAGTATTGAAAAAACCGTTTTGGAAATTTAAAAAAATTTCTATCTTGAAGATTCCTGGAAATAAGACACACTCATTTCTTTTAACGTTATCCAAACATTTTAAGAGTTCGAAATTGATCGAATGAATATTCTAGAAATCATTGCGAAAACCAAATTCCAGATGCTCATAACTGCTGAACTATCCGACGGATTTGGCCCAATTACGAACTTGATCGAGATATTTGAGATATTTTGACAATCAACATATTGTGTAAATATGAAAACTCAAGGTTATCTCCTTCGGAAGATAGAGAGTGAACGGCTAGCCGGCCGGCAGAGTACTCAAGTTTCTTTAACAGGAAGTCGAACCCAATCTTCAATTGAGACCATTTTCAAAAATTACAAGCGTTTTAGCTAAACCATAGCATGCTGGTCCACTTGGAATAAGTGCGCAAAAAGAATCATTGTCTCAATACTAAACATGCAAATTTTAACCTGATCCCTTTTCCAAAAACGACTACCAAATAGGCCATCCCCGTGAATCGCCCTGTCTATGCTTGATAAGGAAAATATAAATATATATACCTAATTTTTTCAGTACCTTTTGGCGCGCTTATTCCTAGTGGAACAGCGTGCTATCGTTTTGCCCAAAGGTCTGTAATTTTCGAATATCGAGCCGAAAATGGCCTCAATCGATAGGGTTTGACTTCCTGATGAAGAATTCGAGGTCAAACTTGAGTATGTCCGGCCCGCCGGCCGTATACTCTCTATCTTCCGAAGGAAGGGACCTAGAGTTTTCATTTTTTCAGAATAGGTCGAGTGTCCAAATATCTCGGTCAAGTTCGTTATTGGGCCAAAACCATCGAATAGTTTAGCAGTTAATAACATTAATTTCTTGAATATTCATCCTATCAATTCGTAACTTAGAGAATGTCTAGATAGCGTTAAAGGAAGGAGTGTGCCAAATTTCGAGAAAATCGTCACGAGAGAAAATTTTTGAAAATTCTCAAAATGTTTTTTTCAATACACGATATCTCATAAGTTATTCGTCAGATCACAACAATTTAGGGAATTTATGCAGGGTATAGGTACCTAAAATATTTTAAAATTTCATCATCATAGCGTACAATCTCCAGAAGATATAAGAGTTTTTCTGAAAATGAAGTCACAGATTATATTTCTATCTATGAATTCACATCACATCAACTATAAATCTCTATGAGGGTGGTTTTAATTTTATGACAAGTTGTCATAATGAGTGAATATTGAGCCGAAAAAGAAACTAATTCTGTGGGTTCATTTTTATGACAAACATGTCTAAAATACTGGTGTGTGCAGTTGTCATATTTTGAATGGAAATGTCATTATGAATTTTGCGACAAGAGGACTATTTTTTCCCAAATGTATGTAATTTCTGAATATCGAGCTGAAAATGATCGCCATCGATTGGATTTGACTCTGCTCGAAGCACTTTTTCGGTGCTTAGCACAGCTCTGATGGATACCATGGAAAATATAATAGAAAATAAAATGGATTCCATGGAAAATAAAATGGATACCATGGAAAATAAAATGGAGAAAAATTCGAAGGACATGAAAGATAAAATGGACGACAACAGTAAGTCTCTAGAAAATAGTTTTAGAGATAAATTAGAATCTATAGAGAATAAAGTCGAGGATGGTCTAAAAACGATGACCGATAATTGCTCGAAGTTAGAGAATAAGATAGGAAATATTGAAGACCGGTTAGAAAACTTGGAGATCTTGAAGGAGGAAATAGAAGAGAATATACAAGGGAAATTGGAAGAGCATACCGAAAGTATGTTAAAAATTATGGAAGATCGATTAAACAAAATAAGCAGACAAGTAGATGAGAAGGTCAATAAAGATAGAAGTATTTCAGTAAAATACGAAATTAGTGGAGAAGCAGACCGAGCAAGGGTCAAACCACCAACTTTCGATGGTAAAACCGCCTGGTGCACATACCAGAGACAATTTGAAGCTGCAGCTAACGCGAATGGATGGAATAATGAAGAAAAAGCGACGGCCTTGATTGTTGCATTGAGAGGCGAGGCCTTAAATATTTTACAGATTATTCCAACCAGTCAGCAAAATGATTACGGGGCGCTGATAAGTAAATTACAGATGAGATACGGCGACGGACATTTACAGCAAGTATATCACTCCCAGATAAAGAGCCGTATCCAGAAAAATTCAGAGACCCTGCAAGAGTTTGAAGCTGACATCGCACGGTTGGTAAGGCTGGCGTATGCGACTGCACCGGACAGTTTCCTAGAACAGCTTGCAGTGCAGACGTTCGTAGACAGACTGAGAGATAGTGAGACCCAGCAAACCTTGCGGTTGGCCCGACCTAAGACCCTGGACGATGCTCTAGCCCATGCATTAGAGTTCGAAGCAGCCAAGCAGGCTTCACATAGGGGTCAGATAAAAATCAGGCGTACCATGGATGATTCCGAGGACAGCACCGAAAATATAGAGGATATAATACGCCGAGTTCTCCAACAACAACAAAATAGAGGACCTAGATGTTGGAATTGTGGTGAAGTAGGGCATATTCGTCGCTCTTGTAAGAAGCCGCCTAAACAATGCCCCAGAAGTTATCATCCAGACCATCTTGAAGTCCAGCAGTATATATGTCGACGGTAAGATCAATGGGCGGTCGGCTAAAATGTTGGTCGACACAGGTGCAACCCGTACTATTGCAAGACCCGATATAGTGAGAGGCAAGACATTACCGACTATGACATGATTACGCACCGCCACTGGGGAGAGTGTACCAACGCACGGAAGGAAGAAGATTAGAATACTAATTGGTGGTACGTCATTCGAGCACGAGGTACTGGTGGCAGATATCACGGAGGAAGTCATCCTAGGAATGGATGTGATTAAGGGACAGGGTTTCGAGATGGATATGAGGAACGACATCCTGAGAATTGGAAACCTAGAAATTCCATTCCTATAAAAGAAAGACGCTGTGAGTAGAGTCTTACTCGCGGAAGATATCACCGTGCCTGGCCTGGCGGAAACCTGGTGAGCGGGTATTTGAGCGGGTATTTCGAGCCAGCCAGACAGAAATCTTCGGGAAGCAGTGGTACCCGTGAGGTTAGACTCATCTGAGCCAGCCACCAGGCGGAGCCCAGCCAAAAGGAATACGAGGGTGTCATCCTCCATCCTCTTGCAACAACCTAGAACCAGAATACAGCAAGGAAGTAACGAAATGGATCACTGAATATAGTGATGTATTTGCCATGGATGATGACCAGCTGGGAAGAACTAATGTGGTGAATCACCCAATCAATACCGGAAATTCAGGACCTATTCGCCAACATCCGCGAAGACTTCCCATTGCCAAGAGAGATGAGGCCGAGAGAATCATCAAGGACATGCATGATCAAGTGTCACGGTTTCAAAATTCCCGCTCCAGTTAGTACCTGCAAACCGAACTGGTGGCGTTAGTCGCAGTAGTTTGCCAGCTTATCTCGTACGTTTCGATGGACGCCGTTGTCGGTGGTCCTTTGCTGTCATCATGTGACGTAGGTTGTCAATTACATCGTTCTTCCCGCATATTTGGTTGAAATGTCCTGCAGTAATTAATCGCAATTTTGCGGATCTGAACAGGATTTTAACTGAAGCCCTGAGAGAAATCTTATCATGTTGGTTTGGTTTGTTCGTTGGTGAGATTTTTGCGCTTTAGCGGAGTGGCGTATTTGTTTGGACAAACGACGTGGGATTGCATCATTCTGCTTCGAATTGGGAATTATTATTGTACCGTTGCGAGGTACCGCAGATTCTGAACTGCCTTTGAAGTCTTCGAGCTGTTTGTCTAGGCTGTCTTTGAATTACCGTCGAGCTGCCGTGGGAGCTGTTTTTGGGGACCTCCACCAGATTTCGCCATCTAAGATACCACACCTGTCGTCTACCCAGGGCGCATTACTGTGAGAAATTGTACTACGTTGGCCCAGGAATATATTTGAGCCCAGTTTCCATCTACGAGACTGTGAGAATAATTATGGGTTGAGAAACTATATCCTTTTGTACTTCAGTCAAGCCACGACCTAGACTGTTATAGAAGGTTAGTCTGTAGAATTTAGTTAAGATTGATTAGTATCAAAGAGGCCCAATTCAGTGAATACTGTTTAGTACATAAAACCCGACTTATCGAGAAGGTCGCTTAGATACCTATAAGTAAAGAGCTATTTGTAACGATTATCATCGAGTATCATCAAGTATATACCTTGGAGTGATATTACTGTTTGTTTAGTAAGAGATAAAGCATTATATCGAATATTCGGGTTGTGAAGTAAGAACTAGTTAGTGATCTACCTTCTGTAAGATATATTCTCGTTTGAGGGACCTTGTGTATTTCATTTGGGCTCATTATATTATTAAATAATTGCTCTATATTCTTTCTACCAGCCACTACCTCCCGCTTGTGTGATCGGGCTCGTTTGGCATCCTGAGAGTGCGTTCGTTATTTTCTCTCTTTTGCGACCCTGAGATCTTTAGTGTACTTTCCTCTTTTTTTTTGTATTATCATAAAAGAGAGTGGCGCCCCTTTATAAGTAGTCTCAGTTCTAGAGCTAGCCGAGGAGGTACTTTGTGCACTCTCTGGAGCCGAGTGGGTTTGGTGACACAAGGCATAATAGAACCCTCGGACAGTCCTTGGTCTTCACCTGTAGTTCTGGTCAGGAAGAAAGATGGCAGCACTAGATTCTGTGTTGACTACCGTCGCCTGAACGAAGTCACGAAAAAGAATTGCTATCCTATTCCAAGAATTGACGACACCCTAGATACACTCTTAGGCTCGAAATGGTTCTCCACCCTCGATCTGAAGAGTGGTTACTGGCAGGTTGAATTGGATCCCAAAGACAAAGAGAAGACTGCTTTCACTATTGGGACCGGATTATGGCAGTTCAATGTGATGCCATTCGGCCTTTGCAACGCACCTGCAACTTTCGAGCGTCTAATGGAGACCATTCTACGAGGGTTGTCTTGGAAGACGTGTCTTGTATATTTGGACGATGTTATTGTTTTTGACCGTAAATTCCACGAACATCTGGGAAACTTAAGAGATTTACTTGAGAGGCTGCGCACTGCAAATCTGAAGCTAAGTCCGAAAAACTGTCACCTGTTCAAGAAGGAAGTGAAGTACTTGGGACATGTAGTATCTGAAACTGGAGTAAGTGCTGATCCAGATAAGATCCTAGTCGTACGCGAATGGCCAACACCGCAAGACAAACACCAAGTCAGGAGCTCTCTTGGGCTGTGCACTTACTATAGGAAATTCGTGCTAGGATTTGCCAATATTGCGAAGCCTTTAACAAAACTGACTGAAGAGGGAAAGGACTTCGTATGGGATGTAGAGTGTGAAGAAGCCTATACTCGATTGAAAGGTGCTCTTACGTCGGCCCACATCCTGAGTTACCTCCAGATGAAAGGAAAGTTCATATTGGATACAGATGCGAGTAACATGGCAATAGGTGGTATATTGTCCCAAATTCAAGACGGTAAAGAAAAAGTTATAGGGTACTTCAGCAAAGTCTTGTCGAAACCGGAACGAGAAGAGAGCTGCTTGCTGCAGTCAAGTCCATGGAGCACTTCTATAAATATCTCTACGGAAGAGAATTTCTTCTGAGAACAGACCATGCAGCGTTGAAATGGCTTCTTCAATTCAAAAATCCGGAAGGTCAAGTGGCGCGATGGATCGAAAGACTTCAAGAGTACAATTTCACTGTGGAGCATCGTGCAGGAAAGTCCCATGGAAACGCTGACGCTATGTCTAAAAGACCGCGCCCTATAGACTGTAAGCACTGTAGAAAACTGGAGGACAAGGAATGTTGCCGAAGAACCACTATAACTGATGAGAATTGGCTGCCAGATCACCTGAGATAAGACCAAGAGAACGACCCAGAGCTGAAACTGATTTTAAGATGGAAAGCGGATGGTCATAGGCCTGGATGGGGAGAACTGTGTCAGATGAATCCAAGGGTCAAATCATATTGGGCCCCTCCTAATAGAGGATGGGTTGCTAAAGAGGACCCTTGAGAATAAAGAAGGTACCGGATCCAGAAACCAAGTTGTAGTCCCAAGGTAGAACACAAGATGTATTGCAGAAGTTACATGATGGGACCTCCGGCGGCCATTTTGGCATCAAGAAGACCCTGGAAAGGGTTCGAGAGCGTTTCTACTGGGTTAATTGCAAGGAGGACGTCAAGGACTGGTGCAGAAAATGTGGATTGTGTGCTTCGGTGAATGGCCCAAGAGGAAGCCGTAGAGCCCCAATGAAGCAGTATAACGTTGGTAGCCCAATGGAACGCGTAGCAATAGATATAGCTGGTCCGTTTCCAGAAACTGACGATGGAAACAAGTACATCCTTGTTGCTATGGACTACTTCTCCAAATGGGTGGAGGCTTACGCCATTCCGAATCAAGAAGCCGCAACAGTTGCTGATGTCTTGGTCAAGGAGATGTTCTGCAGATTCGGCATGCCTATGGAGCTTCATTCGGATAAGGGACGAAACTTCGAGTCCAGCTTGTTCCAGACCCTATGCGAGTTGCTAGGGATCAAGAAGACCAGAACAACTGCTCTCCACCCACAGTCAGACGGCATGGTCGAGAGAATGAATAGGACTGTGGGAAAATACTTGGTCAAGGTTGTCTCCGACCACCAGAGAGATTGGGATAGGTACCTGCATCTATTCACCATGGCCTATAGATCATCCGTGCAGGAATCGACAGGGGAAACCCCAGCATGCATCATGTTCGGTCGAGAGATGAGACTCCTTGTGACCTGGAGTTTGGGTATACGCCTGGAAAGGATATTGCGGGTGAGGATTACGTGAGCAGTCTGAAGGGGAGATTGCACTACATCCATGAGAAGGTCCGAAAAAACCTGCAAATTGCAAGTGATCGCATGAAGACTCCTTACGACATCAAGGCGGCAGAAAGTGGATACGAGGTGGGAGGTTTGGTATGGTTGTTCAGCTCCCAGAGGAGAAGAGGGCTATCCCCAAAGTTACAGAAGGATTGGGAAGGACCATAAAAGGTTGTAAAGAGGATCAACGACGTAGTCTATCGCATCCAAAAATTGCCAAGAGGAAAGAAACGCGTAGTCCATGTGAATCGCCTGGCAAGGTATGAGGCCGATCATAACGCTCTGGACGAGACGGGAGTGGGAAGGACTACAACTCAGACCCCAGATCAAGAGGAATTGAGCTTTAATCAGTTCATGGCAAATTATGGAGAAACCGGAAAAGCGAGGTTGGGGATCACAACCGAGGAGTAACAGGATCTGTTTGCGGTACCGGTAGACTACTCATTGGCGCACTGTGTAGCTGAAGATCTCAACATGTCCAAAGGGATAGCTCTCCTCTTCAAGAAGAAATTTTTTCGTGTAACAGACTTCATGGGACAACAACCTTCCCTTAACCTAATCCTGAAGTTGACCGATCGACCTCGTTACCTCTTCTATATGGTAACCAAGAAAAAATCTTATGGAAAGCCAACTCACCAAGCCATGTGGAGCACCTTGATGAACCTTAGGGACGAGCTGGCTAGAGTAGGTGTGAACAAGCTTGCAATTCGCAAGCTGGGTTGTGGACTGGATCGTCTGAACTGGAGAGTAGTTCGTAGCATGCTGGAGGTAGTTTTCCAGAATACCGATGTCCGAATACGGGTTTGTAGTTTCAACTCGAAAGGCGGTCCCGTAAAGAAAACGGTATCTTGCTATTTCGATCAACAAGGGTTCTGCAGAAATGGGAGCGCTTGTAGATATAGTCATGAAGGAAAAGTTCTAGGACCGAACGTTCTTTTAAGGAGGGAGCAATGTAACAAAAGCGAATATGAACCGTCTAATTACTACTACGTCAACAGAGGAGTTCGGCTTCATGCGCCGACATAGGGATTAAAAACATGAAAGGGATCACTCGCCATAAAGCTGTCACATAAAAACGTTTAATGATGGCATATTTATGGGACATAAAGAGGCAGCTACGAACACTCTGGAATGTGAAGCATCTTTCTGGTAACTTCTAGAAAAACAGCGCCGGATATAAATGACTGAAGCCGATTCATGGATAGAACTTGGCGACGAATAAACAGGTGTTCCTAGTGAAATTCTGTAGATAAATTGTGTATATAAATTATTGATTATTGTTAGTTAAGTGTTAATATAAATTAGTTTTAAAGAAGACTTGTAGTGTTTTTCTATTTCACTGAGGAAAAACGTAACAGTATGGTGCACCTGTCTGGTGTCCATCCCTGGTTCGAGATCGGCAACTTCTGGAGGGTGTTCAACGTAGGGCTATCAGAATACCATATAGCTTCCGTCGCCCTTCTTATGAGGACAAACTGAGACTTTTCGACCTCACCTCATTTGTGAAACGTCGCGAACGTGGCGATCTAATAGTGACATTCCGGGTGATGCGCAATTTCTTCGGCAGGTACAATCCTGAAAATATATTATAATTTTATGGAACCGAAAGCGAATAGATTGGAAATTTTGAATTCTCAATCCTTGTTACTATGAGCCTTCGTGTCTCATCACAAAAAAGAGATCCAAAAAAGGAAAATTTCTATAAACAATCTGATTATCAGCTACATTTGATTTCATAACGATTTCTGGATGAAATTATATGGTATTCATCAAAATGTGTTTTGTGCATTGTAGGTCAAATGCTTATTTTTCAATAATTTATGTTTCCATTGATGACACTTCATGAGTCTGAAGTTGTTTAAGGGCTAAATTGTGTTCGTATAAATGCATGTTTATATCGTATCACTTATAGAACAAACGCGTTGAGACTGCTTTGCAGCATTTTCAGATTTTTCACTTATATGCTCTATCCACACTGAAGCGAACAATGCATCACATCAGTAGTCTCGAACGTCAGAGAGCGAAAACGGTAGAAATACTTTGAGCAAATCTGTAGATTCAACTGAAAAATGGTAAACGAGGAAAACCATATTCTTTAATAAACTTCATTCATTACTGGTTCAAATGGTGGGAATTCGAATAGATGTGAAATAAAACGAAAATTCGAACTAGACTAGAATGATTTATTGCACAAAATTTTCTGTACTCTTTTTCACAACATCATATCACTGATTAAAATGGATATTACACCAGAATAAAAGAAGATTGATAAGCTCTTTTAAAATATTGTAAACAAACGAATATTTTCACAAAAACGTTAGACCAAACTGCCGTTCCCAATTGGGAATTTTTAGGCCAGATGTTCTTGTGCATATTTTTTATGACCCATCCATTTTAGCACTCTTCGGAATTTCCGTCGGCAAATTTGTTGATTATTTGGAAAGTAAATACACAAAACCAGGGTTCAATAACTACCTTATCAGTGGCACTCGGTGGGTAACCGGTAGTTGTAAAATTCGAAAGTTATGGCAATCCTTGAAACACAGCCCTCATTTTTGCGCGCTTGTTTCTAGGGGAACAGCGAGCTATCGTTTTACCCAAATGTCTCAATCGATTGGGTTCGACTTCCTGATGAAGAACATTTGAGTATGTCCGGAATAATGCATAATTTTGGTGCTCCAGAAAAACTGAAAACTTCATATTTCTTGGGCACTGAAAGCACTTCTAGAGAAGTAAAATTCATTTGCCAGGACATTTTGACATTTTCAAGCAAAAAGCTTACCCAAATTATCTTCTGAGAAACCATACTTCTGGGTAATATTCCACTGGACTAATAAATAATATTGAACAAGCACTCAAGGAAAAGATCATAATTGAATGCAATTTGAACACTCTGTGATAAACCTCTATGTTTAAATGTTTTGCAATCAATTTTGTTCAGTACCAAAGAATACCGAATGCTGAAAATAAAGTTTCAATATTTTAGTTTGTGATTAAAGACCTCAAAATAAGTAAGACATTTCAGAAAGTGGTTTTGAAGATGAAGCGATATTCTGTAGTCTAATTAACTACTAGCGTAACCAAATACAAAATTCGATTTGATTTAATTTGCCAGATGTCCTATCAACATATAATTCAAATATTCCTCAATCAGTTCACTGGAAGAAATCTCAGCTGGTCACAGACAACATATCCCTTGTTTATTATGAGGGACCTAGAGTTTTCATTTTTTCAGAAAAGGTCGAATGTCCAAATATCTCGGTCAAGTTCGTTATTGGGCCAAATCCATCGAATAGTTTAGCAGTTTATAACATTAATTTCTTGAATATTCATCATATCAATTCGTAACTTAGAGAATGTCTAGATAGCGTTAAAAGGAAGGAGTGTGCCAAATTTCGAGAAAATCGTCACGAGAGAAAATTTTTTAAAAATTCCCAAAATGTTTTTTTTCAATACACGATATCTCATAAGTTATTCGTCAGATCACATCAATTTAGGGCATTTATGCAGGGTATAGGTACCTAAAATATTTTAAAATTTCATCATCATAGCGTACAATCTCCAGAAGATATAAGAGTTTTTCTGAAAATGAAGTCACAGATTATTATCCATGAATTCACATCACATCAACTATGAATCTCTATGAGGGTGGTTTTAATTTTATGACAAGTTGTCATAATGAGTGAATATTGAGCCGAAAATGAAACTAATTCTGTGGGTTCATTTTTATGACAAACATGTCTAAACTACTGGTGTGTGCAGTTGTCATATTTTGAATGGAAAAGTCATTATGAATTTTGCGACAAGAGGACTATTTTTTTCCCAAATGTCTGTTATTTCTGAATATCGAGCTGAAAATGATCGCCATCGGTTGGATTTGACTCGTGATGAAGAAACGGTGGTCCAATTTGAAAATGTTTGGCTGAATATTCTCTATCTTCCGAAAGAGATGAGATAGAGATTCCATATTAATAGAATTAGTTTATTATCCAAATATAAGTCGAGTTAGTTATTGGGCCAGACCTTTCCGATAGCTCAGCAATTATGAATCTGAAATTCGGTTATAATTGATGACACTCATGAGACTCGAAGCCTTTTTTTCAGTGCTTAGGGCTTAGTGCTGATCTGTTGACGATCTGTTAACAGCAACAACTTGCGTGGTCAACGGTCGAGATGCAGGCAGGAGTTTCTGTGCAACCGCGTTTTCAATGTGTGGAACTCTCTTCCCGCCGAAGTTGTTGATTCTCCGTCCGTCAACGTATTCAAGAACCGATTAGACGGATATATGTGGACATTTTTTAGGCCTGATGTTCCATAAACTCTGTTTGAAGACTGATTTATTTGAGTTGTTTGGGTGTTTTTTGCATTTTTCTTGTTTCACACAATCGTTTTTCTTTTGTACTTTGAAAGTTTATAGGCTTTATGTCTCCTTTCTCATCGAAATAAATAATAATAATAATAATAAGATGGGGCCACTTGCCATACCTCAAATGATTCAATGGAAGTTATTTTGGAATTTTTCCAATACAAGGTCATTTGACTATTTACCATGGGGATACCTTAAAGTAAGGTTTATCAAAATAATCCGACGAATCTAACTCAATTGAACCAAAAAATCAGGTCAGAAATGACAGCAATATCAATAGCTACCTGTTATTCGCCGATGGTGTTTCAAACAAAGAGCTGCAATTGATTTTTTCGTAAAACTAGATAAAACTTTTTTTGAAACGCATGAAACTACAAAATGCATATGGAGATTATTGTCTATCCCGTAGTTCGGGCTATTCGGGTAGAGAGATGATTCGTCTAGTAAAGGAGAGGCTGAAATTACTTTCTCTCGGAAAGAGCTGCATTTTTGATATGTCGATTGTTATAATGAGAGGAACATATGGTCAAAAATGCAGGTGTTAAAATTTTCAGAAACATTGAAAAATTCTTGAAAATATAGAGGAAAATACGGTTTTTCTGATATTTTCGCGAATTAGAAGGTTTAGTAAGAAAAAGTTTTGAACAAAAGTTGTAGAGCGAAAAATTCTAGTCCAAATTATGTACTTTATCGTTCTCGAAAGTGAATTTGTATACTGATAAACAGAGTATTTCTTTAGTAGCGCAATACCAACGAATTTTAAGTTTGGCGCTCGATGAAATGACTACCTGAACCAAAGATATAGAATAACATATTCAATATCTTTGACCTGAACGCTGAACCAAACATCTGGCAGATATTCGCCAGAGTTGGACTCTCTACTCGTTTTGTTATTGTATTGCATTTATTACATCGAACCCTAGCATATAACGTTAACTTGGTTGGAAACGGACAGTTTGTGTAAAATGATGTTCGCTTTTCTAATCTGATGTGCTAGTGAAGGCGATATAGATTCTTCAATGGAGGCTAGAAGTAATATGAAATAAAGAAAGGTCAAAAATTGGAGAAATTTCAAAAGAGAAATTTTATAATTTGACGAAATTGAAATTGAAATTTTCATAAACTAAAATAGTTTTTAGCGGCAATTATGAACAAATTCCTAGCAGAATTTCCTTAAGATGCATACGATAAACGTAGGTAGGTATATGTTTCTGATAGTAAAATAGTAGTAATTCTTCGAGAGAAAGAAATATATTCAGGGTAATGGGATAAAAGAGTTGCATTAAAAAACTGTAGTAATTATTTGAAGAGCAATAGCATTAATGAATAATAATTAAAGTTTCTGCATAGAATAATATCAGGACACACTGTTTTTTCAATTTTACCATTAATTCTTCAATTAAATGCATCAATATCATCTCTCTCAGCGTCATCGACATCAGAGTTCATTTATATTCTGTTTATCAGGTCAGAGACATTTTCGCAAGTTATGCCGTTATACATTTTGCAAAACCTTGTACATTTCAGTCCTGCATTTTTGCAACTGTAGCGGGAAGTATCACATTTTCCATTACAGCTGCAGAATACCTTTAACAAATGTGAATAAATAAAAACAAGAATAAGAGTGAATTTCTGAAACTAATAAAACTAGGGTGTGAATGAATTTGATCACATTATTCAATAATTCCTGTGGAGCTACTGCTTCGGTTATCATTTTAGGAAGTAGCATACAATGTGATCTATGCCAACCCCAATGTTCAGGTTTCAACGACGGTCGTCCTAGCCAAACCTGAATTTGATAATAAACTCGTCTGGTGTGTTCAATCAATGCTGACTCTGTTGGAGGAAGCATTACTAGGGGTGATGTTTTCCTGGTTCCTAAAACTGGGGTTGTGAATATTTTAAATCTCAATTCACCTATGCTCAAATTTTCCCCACTTGTGTTGTACAGATATCTCACTATTTTTTCCGCAATAGGATAAATCTCTCTAATACCATCATCTTCTTGATAGAAAATCTGCACTGATTCCTGAAGATCGGGATTTCTCTGTAGTAAACGTATTATTTTATCCTTTCCTTGAGTGTACATAGCACTAGTAGAATTACATCCAGCAAAGGCATGGCTTCAATTCACGGTCCTGATATGTTGAATACAAAGTATTTCCTTTCGATCCTGGAACAACTTTGTAGAAAAATATATTGGTGTGATCTGGTGTAAGAGATCTATGTCACTGCCAACCACAGCAACCGATTCTGGAATGTTCTCTTTCAGAGAGATTGCTGCCATTACTAGATATATCTACGTCGGCATCTTCTTTTGCTACATTTACTTCTATATTATTTTTTCATTGATAATTGGACAGTATTTTTATCAATGTATATTTATTCCCAATATTTGACAAAAATTTTTTTTGGGTCATTGTTACTGTTTTGTCTTCATCAATTTGTACATCAGGGGCAACAACTTTTTTCTTTTCGGCAGAATCGTTCATACGATTTTATTCCGATAATTTCATCCGAATAGCCGCTAAATACAATTTTACAATGCTGTCCAAATTTTCTCAATATGAACGATCTATATATTTCTAATACATCTACGAATCTCTTAGTGTGAGGCCATACAACTTGGTGTAATAACCATCCCCCCCCCTATGACATATATCATACCAGTAAGCAGAGATTGAAGATGCGTTGAGAATAATTTATAAAGGTCAGAGTTAACAGTTAACAGTAATCCATATTCGTCGAAGAGAGATAGTGGAAATGGCGACAATTCGTAAGAAATTGCCTCCTTTTCCTTGATTCATCGTTCTGATAAAAAACGAACATTCTCTGCAACAATGCAGATGAGTCTATTGAAGATGTGCCTCCCGGAATACGAATTTTATTCTGGCTATCGCATAACTTCTTAACTTTAAATTTTAATGACAAAGTCATATTCCACAAATTCCATTATTGCTTCCATTCCTTTGCGTCCTTGAAATGCCATATGACAGTTAATATTGTCTCTACCAATAACACCTGTAGAAAGAGATATCAGACAATCTCTATGTCTATGATGAAAGAGCAGACAGTCCCAGAACCGGATTCATAAAAAATAACAGAAAGTCGTCGGTGAAAGTTACTGAAGTAAAACAATTGCTCAAACAATCGCATACCGCATTCTGACTGAAGTTTTGGACCTTAAGAAGATTAATTCGCCGTTTTATCCACACAAACTCACCGAAGACCAAAAAGTTCATCGAATTGAGTAATGCAAAGACGTCTTCCAATGTGCTCGGGAGGATGAAAACTTCTTGAAATCGATTGTAAATGGTGGTGCGACGTAATATTTTGAAATATGAGCCAAAAACCAATCGAAAAAGTGCTGAATGGAGATCACCGGATGAAGGAACACCTAAAAAATGCTTAGTGAAGTCAAAAGTTGAGGTTATGTCGATTTGTTTTCACGATTCAAAAGGACACTGGGGAGTTTTACTAGAAGCGTTTGATGGCGTCTTATTGGGCCAGAATATCGGCTGTTCGACTTTTTTGCACGATAATGTACCATCACATCGTTCGCGACTCGTATCTGAATTTTTTGTCAAAAACCACGTTATTCCTTTGCATCATTGGTCCCTAAACTGGAGACATGGAGAAGACGTTAGACAACAAGACTATAATTGTCATTTGAAATATTTTAGGTCCATTTACACTTTCAAGAATAGACTTGTTAAATAAATACTTATTTAAAATTCTTCATGGAGAATCATAACAAATACAAAAACGAGGTGTCCCATTCTCAATAATAAAAATTTGCATACTTCTGGCAACACTAGAAATCTGATAGTTCAGGAATGTACCTTAGATATTCTTATAATTATACAGGGTGAGTCCATATTCAGAAGGAAGATACAAAATACTAATTTTCTGGTAAAAAAAATCTAACATCATAAACATAGATTTTTGTTGTTCTACCATAATTTCTTTCTACTTCAAGATTATAAACCATCACTTTCTAGTGAGAAATTCCAAAACAACCTCGGAATTATTGGATGCTATCATCATAAATTTGTAATTTTCTTCTTAAGATTTCCAAATCATGAAAAACATCATTTCTATGAAAACTTCCATGGCATGAGGTTGTCACATTGCTTTTTTTCCATTCAAAGCCAAAACAAATCATCTATGATTTTCCAAACACTGATATTTCTGAAGTTCCATCTCCTTGACAGAGAACAGTGAACAGGTCTATGAGGTCTCTTGATTACTGTCAAAAATATATCTTTTATATCTTTTTCGAAATCTTCAACAATGAATGATGTCACTCGAATAATTATTTTAAAGTGATGTTACTTTGCTTGATGATTATTTTCTGTACTGAATCCCAATAACAATTTACTTGGATAGATTACAAGTATAATTTTCCTCAGAATAACTGGAGTGAATTATTATCACATTAAATTGTTATTATAACGACGCAGTGATGGGTAGTTCCCAATAAAGTAGTGTTCTGTGGTTCCTTGTTGTTTTGATTCGGTTTGAAACTGTAAACAGTTATCTATACCTTTCTTCAAAAAAAATGTAGAGAATATTGTAAGGATAATTTCGATAGTTTGAAATAATTCAATTCAGTATGATATGATTATGGTCAGAATATGCATTCTCTTCTAATCTTTCTTGTTTATGAGCCTATAGCTTCCAGTTTTAATATTGATTGAATTTTAATAAACCATGAATCATAACAAATATCCAGAAATATTAAAACTAAGTCAAATTCTATTATCTCCTTAGTTTATGAACCAGATTGAAACAGTGTATGAAATAAAGATGTGAAATACTTTTATAAAGGTACAAAACAAATCTAGGAGACTGGGTTCGAGTTTTTAAAACTCAGATGAGCTTAATTTGAAGCATTCCTATGTTAGAGTAGATATAATTTGAAGAACCCTGAAAGTCTGAAGCTATAAAGAACCAGCTCTTCATAAAGACAAGTGTTAAATTCAACAGGTCCTGATAGAAAAAACATTACCTAGTTCAACGGTCATCATGAAAATATATCGAAGTACGTATGTGAGTGATGGAAATCTTTTTCTCTATTTATTATGAAATATTACTCCGGATGAAATATTACACAAGGTGGTAGACATCATTAATTATCAATACAATATATGACAATTTGAGGCTCGTTTATACTGGCTGGTACCTTATGCCGTAACTTTAACCTTAAAAGTTGAACCATAGGAATCCAATGCTTTCGTTCATACTCATTCCATAACCTTTTCCCTTACCCTTAAAATGTTCAACTTCTAGGGACAAATTCATAGAAATATATATTCATAAATAATTTGGACAAATTACATATATATATTAGATAATTAGATTTGATTATCTTATAAGTGTATAAGACTATCTTATAAGTAAGACAAATTAAGGGAATGTAATATTGGGCGAGTTTTTTTGACACATGCGCATTCTATAGAGGGTCAATTATTTATATCAGAGTATTGAATACAGAAAGGATCTCTGTATTAATAGCGGTAATTTAAAATAATATCATAAATTATAATACAAGATGATCATCACGTATCAAAACGTAGAAACACAAATTCAAAATGACAAATTATTAATTAGCATAGAGCAAAATGCATAAACTCTATGTTCTGCTTAAAGTTAAGTTAACAGCCAGTATAAACGAGCCCTTAGATTCTGTAGTGAATGTATGACAAAAATTGCTCAGTGGTTAATTTCATCTATAGTGTTTAGTGGTGGAACCATAGATTGGAGAGATTTCCCCAACCTTTTGTAGAAATATTTCATAAAGACATAAAAATTGCAACATTGAATAAATCTGATTATTGAATCATATCAGCACAGAGTTGGATTTGGGAAAATCAGAAAATTTCGACAAAATTATATCGATTAAATTCCATTCAACTTGAAATATCTCAAAAATGGAGCAATTTAGGAAAAAAGATGATGAATGATTTTATTTGCAAAAAAGACTTATGGATGTTCAAGACCTTTAGTTCAAGTGATATTTGTTTTTCATGCAATTTAACCAATCTGTACAGTAGTAGTGAAAAACTCACCAGAAATGGAATAAATCTATTAATGCCAAAATATGAATTACCTTGCGAGTACGGAAGATCTTACATCGGAGAAACTAAACGCCCTCTGAATGTACGAATAAAAGAACATCAGAAGCTTCTACGAGTACTAGACAGCGACATATCCAGGTTGATCCAACATGCTGTAGATGAGAATCATCGTATAAAGTGGGATGAAGCATAAATAATATCCAAAGAAGAAAAACTTGCAAGAAGAAAAATCGAAGAAGCAGCTTTTATGAAAATAACACCTGATTCCATAAGTGCTCCATCTATAGATCTGCCAGAAGTTTGGATGCCGATAGTTCGATCCAACTTGAAAAGATCATCATATCACAGATATCACAGATATAATAATCTGATAGGCCACCCTCCTTCGGACAATCGGTAGATGTGTAGGTTTACTGGAGTGTGGTGTTTTGTATCAATGTAAGCATCAGACATTTCTATAGTAATGTAAGATTTCGTAATTCATTGTTTCCATTGTGGACGTATGATCTTTCTTCAGTTTTTCATATTTTCCGGAGTTTGACATACAGGTTGCTTCAAAAAAGTTCACTACCTTGATCAACTACATTTTTTATTATTAGGATCGACAGTCCTTAAATTTTGGTAAATGTTATTCATGCAATTGGATTATTTCCTCTTCGACACTAAAATATCGCAAAATATAAATGTACACGGTGTTTCAGAAAATTCCACAAATCCGTTTAACGACAAGTTATCGAAATGACAACTGCTCTCATAGAAAATACTTTTGGGTATATTTTAGGCCTCGAGAAATGTATAGGGTAGAATAAGAGAGTTCAACATAACACAGGCCTACAAAAAAAATATTTTTTTTGGTGCCTAGAATTTTGAGCTGATTTAAACTATATTTTTATTGCTGAATCTGAATATGATAGCAGTTTTTCTGTATCAGCTCAAGATTTTTAGAAAATAAATGATAATTATAATAAATAAAAATAAAAGTCTGAAATTCGGAATACCAATGGTTTGGAGAGAATCAAAAAATCACTTCGATGACTGTTATTTCTGCCTAGTAAATATTACTGGAATCAATCGAAATAACCGTAACAAGTGGACTCATGCAGATTTAGTCTCTGCAAGGCGCCCTATCCCTCACTCAGAAGAAGTGCCAATTCCAGCTTTTCAGCAGCTACCAGAACTCTGTGAGGACACATGTCTCTCTGATCAGAATTCTGACACTACTGAAGGTGACAGTGAGACAGTGATTTTGAATTACTAGCTTCCAGGTTGAAGGAAAAAAATTTACTTGAATCAGGAACGAAAATTACATTTTATCGCACAAGGCAGAAAGATCTGCCACCTTTCTTCTCTGAAGAACAAAATCTTGTATTTTGGCATGCTATTAGAGAACTCCTGGTAAAAATGGGTCTTTCTGAACATTTTCGGATGATTGTCGCCTATTTATTGACAGCTCAAAACGTAGTTGTAAATGTGTTCTTCTACATAATGGGAACAAATATGGCTCAATACCAATTGCTCACTCCACGAAAATGAAAGAGCAATATGACAACATAGCTTTGGTTTTGGAATAAATAAAGTATCATGAACACCAATGGGTGTTTTGTGCAGACTTAAAAATGGTTAACTTTCTCCTTGGACAGCAAACTGGCCACACCAAGTATCCTTGTTTCTTGTGCCTCTGGGATAGCAGAGACAAAACGCAACACTGGGTTAGAAAAGAGTGGCCTAAAAGAGAAAACATGGATGTTGGGGGAAAGAATATCATCAATGATCCTTTAGTTCCGCGAGAGAAAATCCTGTTTCCACCCCTGCATATCAAGCTGGGTCTAATGAAGCAGTTTGTAAAGGCTCTTGATAAGAATGGATCATGCTTTGCATATATAGGGAAAAAATGCCTCAGCAGAGTAAGGAAAAAATTAACGCAAGAATATTTGATGGCCCACGAATAAAACAGCTGATTAAAGACCCTGACCTCATAAAATCAATGATTGAGATCGAACAAAATGCCTGGCATTCATTTGTTTCAGTTGTCCAAAATTTTCTGGGTATACACAAAGCTGAAAACTATGTTGAATTAGTCAATGAAATGCTGAATAATTTCAGATCACTTGGGTGTAACATGAGCATTAAGGTGCATTAGACCGTTTTCCTGATAATTTAGGCGACATTAGTGAGGAGCAAGGGGAAAGATTTCACCAAGATATCAAATGTATGGAGGATCGCTATTAAGGAAAATGGGATACTCATATGATGGCAGATTACTGCTGGTCTTTAAAACGGGATTGTTCTAAAATACATTCAAGAATGTCACGCAAAAGAAGTTTCCGAAACGTTTAGTGAGTAATTGGTTTAAATGATGACCTTTTCTGTTTTCTATAGTATATAATGAATAATATCTGTAATATCTGTGTAATATAATATAAATTCCTTTATTAATTTGTTTCTTTAAACCATGGTTTCTCTTTTAGAATATTGTGATGTATAATTCACAAAAATGTTGATATCTTAAAAATTCGAGCTGACAGGCAAAAACTAATAGCATATTTGAATTCATGGCATCAATTCATACGAAATCACCTCCAAAATCTTCATATTCATTCATATTCATATTCATTTATTTCCTCAAAACTTTACAGGAGGTGTCAAATAAGGTATAGATAAAAAATTTTTACATAATAGTAAGTATAGTACCTCACTTCTAAAAATACAAACGTGATATCCAAATAAACAAATATGTTCACATAGAATAAATAATATAACATCCATATATACACACATGTAGAGACAAACATTCTGTATAATACATGAATTTAGGGTTTGTTTAAAATTTGTAACTGATAAATTCGTCTATTGAGTAGAATACACCTTCAACTAATATTTTTTTAATTTTTTTCTTAAAGTCTGCACAAGATAATGATTTCATATGTTCAGGTATCCTGTTGAACATTTTCAATCCATTGTATATGTGTGTGTTTTGTGTTTTTCTGATACGGTGATATGGTAACACATATTTTTCCTTTGATCGTGTGTGGTGGTCGTGAACTTCTCGGGGTTGTTTGAATTTGTTCTTATTCTTGAAGATATACATTAGACACTCGAGTATGTAACATGAAGTAGCAGTAAGTATACCATATTTCCTGAACAGCGGTCTACAACTTGTAGTTCTGTCAACACCAGCGATCAATCGTACTGCTTTTTTTTGTTTTAGAAAAATATTGCCAGCCTGTGGCGATGCACCCCATAGGATTATGCCGTAGGTCATCCGTCCATGAAAATGTGCATGATATACAAGAAGTGCTTCGTTCTCGGTAAGAGTGTTTTTGATTTGCCTTATTGCGAACAATGCTGTAGAGAGCCTCTTACCCAACTCAATTGAATGCTGTTCCCAAGTTAGGTTAGCACTCATTGTCACTCCCAGTAGGGAGATGATGTCCGAATTTGTCCGCTTTGTGGTGATGACCAGTTCTTGGGTCTTGTCGGCATTGACCTTCATCCCATTTCCTTCAAACCATTTCACTGCGTCTTTTATTGTTTTTCTAGATCTGTCTTCTGCTAAAATATTCTTCGTGGCCTTGTTCAAGAACGTCGTATCATCGGCAAACAATATTTGATCGTCAGCATCAACGTTGTATATCAAATCGTCAATGTAAATTAAGAATAAAATAGGACCGAGCACTGATCCCTGTGGTACACCCAAGCTTATTTTTGTTTTGGTTGATCTTTTGGCTTTGTAATCAACAATTTGGTATCGGTCATGTAAATAAGACCTGAACATTTTCAGTGCCACTCCTCTTATGCCAATGTACTCTAACTTCGACAAGAGCTTTTTGTGGTCTACACAGTCGAATGCCTTGCTCAAGTCCATGCAGGTCAGGGTTACCTCCTCAAAATCATCTAGTGCCTCCATGATGAATTCGACAATGTGCAGCAAAGCAGATGTTGTTGACTTCTCCCTTCTGAAGCCATGCTGACACTCATTCAAGTACGAGTTCTTCTGTAAAAATGATAACAATCTAGTCTTTATCAGTGATTCAAAGACCTTTGAGACAGCTGGCAGTATAGAAATCGGTCTATAGTTTTCATATTGATCTTGTTCGCTCTTCTTGTAAACTGGAATTACCCTGGCAAGCTTTAGCTCATCTGGAAAAATACCTTCCTCAAAACATCTATTTATCAGAGATGAGAGCGGGTTTGCTATATAATGGACAGCTTCCTTGAGCAACCCCACAGAACAACCATAAATATCCAAAGCAGATTTGTTTCTCAACAAGGAAACTACTTGCTCCACCTCCTCAGGTGTTGTCGGAGACAGAAAAAATGATTTTGTGTTTTCCACCTTTTTATTCTTTAGAAAACCTTCGCTGACTTCAGAGTTACCCGTCTTCACATTTAGCTTTTCCACTATATTCGAAAAATACAAGTTGAATTCTTCTTCTGATAATTCGTTTGAGATGTTGTTGTGATTACATTTGATTTTAGAGTTTATGACTCTCCAAATATCGCGGCTCTTATTTTCAGATTGATTTATAAATTCCATATCCCTTTTCTTGATGACATCATTAATTAAATTCTTAAGTTCCTTTTTCAAACCTTTATATAATTTCAACGAATAATCATCTTTTTTCACCTCAAAGATTGTGTGTGCGGCTTCAACTCTATTTTGAAGGTTTATTACTTCCGGATTGACCCAGCATTTCTTTTTACTTGGATCAGAAATATTGATTTTTCTTTCAGGAAAACAATTATTAAATAGCGAGGATATGGTTTTATGGAATATTTTGTAGGACTCATGTATGGAATCAACATATACACAATTCCAATCAACCTTTTGTAATTGCTCACAAAATGAGTGAGTATTTCTTTTGTTTAGTAAACGAATTTTTTTATATTCTCTTTTTCCAGGAGATTCCGCCATTGCAATGTCAAGTCTCTGTCCCAGGTGGTCCGATAAGTGGTGGTTGACTGTATACGCGCTGTAGTCGTCACATTTTATGTTCGTGAAAATGTTATCAATACAATTTCTCGAAGTTGCGGTTATACGAGATGGTTCCTTAAAGATAACGTTTAGACCATATGATGTTAATAGATCACGAATTTTTATATTTTCCTTGCAATTACTGTTAAAATCAATATTGAAATCGCCAGCAATGATGGTCCTGAAACCACTGTTGACCAGTGTAATCGAAACCTAAATTTATCCAATCCACAAATACGGATTTTCATAATATTCAGTCCTCATTTTTCGGTCAGGGATTTCTTTCGGCTTCAGGAATGTACAGGGTGTTTCTTAAAAAGGTGACCCCCTCTCTAGGAAAGGTAGAAGTTGCATACGAATATTTCACCTACTTGGTTAGTAAGAAATTTGGAAAATCATAACAAACAACAAGAAGAAGGCAGTCGATGTTTGCCTACCAATCAATACATTTTCAAATTCTCCAATAATGAATACAGTGAGGTGAAAAGGATCAAAAAGTACCGAATACCTATTACTCAGATATTTTGTTACAGAAAATGTCCACAAAACACAGAAATTTTCAAGCAATTCGTAGAGTTATCAATCACCAAATATCTGTAAGATCAATACTTTATGTTTTTTCTTTTACGGACCTCTGCCATATACAGGGTGAGTCTTTGACCAGTCCGTTAATTATAATCATAGGTTATTGAGAAAAAAAAAAAACACATTTTCCCATACCGTTTTTCCAAATCCAGCTGCATTAAAAAGTTATAAGCATTTTAAATTTTCACATTGGGGAAATACCCCTCTGTAGTCCAGTTCAGTTTGAATGAAATTTCCTACCACAGCATCAACTGTTGAATCTGAATTGATTAAAAACATTATTTTCCCTCTAAGAAATGATTCACTCACATATGTATCCTCAGATGATTATATCAATTCAATTCTTTTTAACTACAAATATCTCAAGAATGGTGCAATTTAGGAAAACGCATGAAGAATTATTTTATCTGCAAAACAGACTAATGATTCTAGGAAGAACTAGTAAGCCAGTAGATCCATAGGCCCGTAGATTTATAGACCAGTAGATCCATAAGCCAGTAGTTCAATAAACCCATAGATCGATATAGACCATAGATCAATGAAGCGCATAGAAACACGAAACACAGCAAAGAAACCCGTTGAAAGCAAAGAAACTCGAAAGAACGCGAAGAAACACGAAAGAAATCGAAAGAACGCGAAAAAACACGAAAGAAAGCGAGAAAAGACCTGAAGAAGCACGAAAGAATGCAAAAAGCCCAAAGGAATCCAAGAAAACCCGAAGGAACGCAAAAAACCCGTTGAGAGCGAAAAAACATGAACTGAAAGAAATACGAAGAAACGCTAAATTAACACGAGAAAACGTGAAAAAACACGAAGGAACGCGAAAGAACGCGAAAAAACACGAAAGAACGCGAAGAAATACAAAAGATCGCAAAAATCCCAAAAGAACCCGAAAAAACCCGAGGGAACGCAAAGAAAATGGTCGAAAGCGAAAAAAACATGAAAGAACTGGAAGAAACACTAGAGAACCCGATGAAATACGAAAGAACGCAGAAAATCCAAAGGAACCCAAAAAACCCCGGAGGAGCACAAAAAACCGAAAACACGCAAAAAACTCGAAGGAAAGCTAAAAACCCCGAAGGAGCACAAAAAAAAACCAAAAGCGCTCAAAAAATCCCGAAAGAACTTGTGAATTGCACACCCTGTATGACATTTTATTGGAATTAGCTCTCGTACGCGGAAAAACACGAAAACTTGAGAAAAACTCTGGTGAAAGTCAGTGCTAGGAATGCGCAATATGTGACATTCTGTATATGAATCGAAAATATTTCATCGAATTAAGAAGCCGTAAGCAGAAACAGCCGAGATAACTCGATCGAAGGTAGTTGTTAGAAATAGGCAACGCATATGAGACACCCTGTATATAATTGATTAGCAGTGGGTGCTTTTTCCACCAAAAAAAAAAAACCAAAAGAGTATCGTTCCAACTCCATCGATTCGCGCTTGGTGAATTTTACAGAGGTAAAATAAAAATTATTCGATAAAGGTCTAAAGGTATAACCATGAACAGAGTGCCTCGCCTATTGCTTCCAATTTCGTTCCATTCGTTCACGCATAAACTGATATACCCTCTATATATTTTATAGATAACTGAATATCGACACCGATATGTAAAATGAATTAAGGTTGGTGCAAATTCTCTATTGATGTTTCAAAGGATAATTTACTGAGGTTCAAAAGCATAATTTTACCCGGTTATAGAAGTTGAATCAGGATTGCAGTGGAACCAGTATGTCTCGCTCTCTGGGGTGATGATACCTGCAAATACCCCAGTATTGCTATTCTCGAGTTCCGAAGGGTGAAGCCCTGCATCAAATATGGCTTCGGTAGTTTTTTCTAGGAGAATTCTCAGTATTGGTTCCATTATATGTGCTTGCCTATGATGTATTCCTGTAAAAAATATTATTATACCTTACGCTTAGAGTATTTTTATATCTTTACCAAAGAATCCTGCATCGAATTTATCGGCATCGTATATCTTTCCTGTTCTTTGCGGAATTTCTGGATGTTCAGAGCGCCATCTCCTGAAGTCCCCATCAATCATATCGATTTTATTGATGAGGTTATCTCGGAATTCTTTAACGTTTCTGGAGTTCGGATAAGCTCCCGAAAGACCTGGGCAGATAGAAAATTAAAAAGATTGTGACATTTCAATAGTCAAACAGAATAGGAGTATGTCGCGTAATATTTCTTCGACTAAGATATTACTGAAAATGAGGCTACGGTTATCAAAAAATATTGAAGCTGACTGTAATGATAGTAAGCTTGTTTGTTTCTGTACAAACTGTTCTAATCACAAGATCGCTAAAAATGATTCCATTCATGAATAATAAATAAAGAAGAGATTTTGAAAGTATTGGCTCCATTCTGAAATCAATTGTTCTCGATCAATTCTAGTGATCAATAGTTTTTCTTTCGTTCGATTTTCTACACTCAATTCAATTCAATTCGATTCAATTTTATTTCCCTCAAAAATTACAGGGTGCGTCACAAGTTTCGATAATAATCACTTCTATCTTTAAAGTAAACTTGTAAATGGAAAACAATAAAATACACATTACCCATATAAGGTGAATATCAACATCATAATTAAACAAGAAATTTATAGACAACACAATATCATACATATATACAAAATCATCACGAATATTTGTTCAAACTGGCCACAAATTCATCCATGGAGTAAAAAGCATTATCCAGTAGTAATGCCTTGATCTGAATTTGGAAAGCTCGGATGCACAGGGACGCGATTGACTGGGGTAGTTCGTTGTAAATTTTCACACCGTTGAATAAATGTGTGTTCCGGGTCTTTGTTAACCTGTGCCTGGGAGTCACAAATTTATCCTTGGATCTGGTTAGATAATTGTGGACATCAGAGTTCTTTGTGAGCTACTCCTTATTTTTATGGACGTATAGAAGGCACTCGAACATATAACAGCACGGTAGAGTGAGTATTCTATACTTCTTAAAAAACGGTCTACAGCTAACAGTATGATCGACTCCAGATATCAGCCTTAATGCTCTCTTCTGTTTGAGAAAAACTCTATGTGCATCATGAGATGAGCCCCAGAGGATTATGCCATAAGTCATCCTCCCATGGAACTGTGCATAGTAAGTTAGAATAGTTTCTCTCTCAGAAAGGTGGTTCTTAATTTGTCTCATCGCGTATAATGCAGTCGACAACTTCGTGCAGAGTCCATCTATATGTGCCGTCCAGGTTAGATTTCCGCTGATCTTCAATCCTAATATAGAAGCACTCTCTGTGTTATTTGATTTGGTGGTCACTAATAACTGTTGGGTCTTCTCACAGTTAAGCTTCATGTTGTTGCTTCTATACCATTCTTCAGCGTCGGCTAGAGATTTTACAGTTTTTTCCTGGAGTGATTTGGGATTCCTGGCTCTATTCATGAGAGAAGTATCATCTGCAAAAAGTGTCTCCTCATCTGCGGTGACATTTGACAGCATATCATCAATATATATTAAAAATAAAATCGGCCCGAGTACTGACCCCTGCGGAACGCCCGAGGTAACCTCCCTTTTGGTAGATGTTCTACCCTCGAAATCAACCACCTGCTGCCGGTTCACTAAATATGATTTTAGTAAATCCAGTGATTTGCCTCTTATGCCAACATATTCGAGTTTGAGCAAGAGCTTTTTATGATCGACGCAATCAAAAGCCTTGCTCAAGTCCCGGCAGGAAATGACCACCTCCTCTGAATCGTCTAATGCCTCTATAATGAACTCCATCATCTCGATCAGCGCAGTGATAGTAGATCTCCCTTTTCTGAAGCCATGTTGTTCTCTACTGATAACTGGAAACCTCTCCAGGTACGAGAGCAATCTTACTTTTACAATAGATTCAAAAACTTTCGAAACCGCTGGAAGAATCGAAATCGGTCTATAATTACCATAGGAATTCTTCTCGCCCTTTTTGTGTACTGGAATGACTCTAGCTATCTTCAATTCGTCCGGAAAATACCCCTGCTCAATACAATTGTTCACCAGTTTTGAGATCGGATCAGCAAGACAGTCGATTATCTCTTTTAGCAATCTTACTGAGAATCCATATATATCTCTGGATTCCTTATTTTTCATTCCACCGACTATTTCTTTGACTTCCTCGGGTGCAGTCGGAGACAAAAAAAACGAATGAGGGTGCCCAACCCGTTTCCGTCTCATCAGGTCAACACACTTGTCCATGCTGCCATCCCTCACCTTCATCTCTTCCGCAATTGTCGTGAAAAAACGATTGAACTCCTCCTCAGAGAGATCAAAACCCCGGGAATTACTCGGTTTACTTTTTATCTTGGAATTTATTATATACCAAATTGCACGATTTTTGTCTACCGATTCTTCTATGTATTGTGCGTCCTTGTTCTTCGCCGTATAATCTATAAGTTGGTTCAGTTCTTTTTTCAATCGTTTGTATAGCCTCTTCGTTTCCTCATCACGCCTAACCGCGTAGATAGTGTGGACCGCATCAACTTTTTTCTTAAGATCTAATATATGGTCATTTCTCCATAATTTCTTTGATCCGAAGTTCCCCATTTTAATCCTCCTCTCGGGAAAACACCGATAGAATACCGATCGCTATGCAACGCGAAACACGCAATTTGACCCAAGAGGAATATGCCCAAGCGGTACTTTTGCGAGAACAAGGTTGGACACACACAAGAATTGCAGAAAGATTTGGAGTTTCCCATACAAGTGTGTCCAGAATGTTGCAGCGATTCGGGGAGACAGGTATGAATGTCCAAAGACCAGAAAAGGGTAGACCACGGGTAACCACTGCCATTTAAGAACGTGTCTTGAGAGTTTCTTCGTTGAGACAACGGTTTGCAACCCCTAGCCTCCTTCAAAATTATCTTGAGCAAACTCATGACGTGCAAATTAGCACTCACACGATATGAAATCGCGTCAGAGAATATGATTTAATTCCTCGTGTCGCGGTAAGAGGCCCAGCTCTTACCACAGCCCATCGAAGACCGCGTTTGGATTTAGCGAGAGAGCATATCCATTGGGAAGAGGCTGATTGGGAAAGAGTTCTCTTCACAGATGAGTCTAGATTATGCCTCTACCATTGTGATCGACGTTCCCTCGTATACAAAGGTCCACTTGAAAGATATGCTTAGTGCAATTTCCTGAATACTACTGGTTTCGGGGGAGGATCGATTATGATATGGGGTGGAATATCGTTGACGGCTCGCACAGACCTAGTTGTCGTTGATAATGCAGCTATGAATGCTGATAGGTATATAAGGAACATTCTTGAAAAGCATGTAGTGCCATTTGCCCCATACATTGGTGAAAATTTCAATTTTATGGACGATAATGCCAGACCCCATCGTGCGCGCATCGTTCAGGAGTACCTTGAAGAGGTTGAAGTATCTCGAATGGAATGGCCAGCAAGAAATCCAGATCTCAATCCGATTGAGCAGGTTTGGAACAACCTCAATAGAAGGCTGAGAAGTTCAGAAAATTATCCAGCTACTCTTAATGACTTAGGAATCCAAATCAAAGAAATCTGGCAAGGATTAGATCAGAACATTTTAAGATCACTCAGTCTGAGTAGGAACCGTCATTGCCGAGTTGTAATTAACACAAGGGGTAAAAATACTAGGTATTTTGAAAATTGTTCTTTCACATAATATTCGGTGAAGTTCTGATTTTTCTTCCATTTAATGTGTCTTGTTTCGTTCAAAACCTTCCTCTGAGAACATAAAAAATAAGTTATAAAGTCAATGTAGAGATAACTTTCATTAAAATCGAGATTTTCAACAAATTATGACCTGTCCGAACGTTTTTTCATTATTCGATCCCAAAGCTCAAGATTTGGGGAGGAAAGTTCTGGATGGTCCATGCTGTATAATGTATTCTTTTCCGTTTAAAGGTAGTCTTATTTCGATTTATTCTAGAAAAAATTTAATTATTGCTTGTCATTTTCCAGTTTCTAGAGAAAATCATTCGTATCATTTATTTCGAGAATATAAACAAATACCCGCTTTTCGCGAATTTCATTATGATTTTGTTTTGGAGATTCGATTCAGAAAATAACCATTCAGATATAAAGAAAAATCGAAACATGCTTCAAAGAATTTTTTTTGATCAGTTGATTCATTAATAATCATAACACCAATTTATGTGGTGAAAATATTTTTTCGTACTTCCGGGCCTAAAGTGACAACTTCACTCCCTTGTGACAGGTACTAAAGTGTCACATTTAATCCCTCCGGGATTAAATATTGACGAAACTCCCGGAACGATTAAATCACAAACAAACGAATTTAAGGGATATTTTATTGAAAAATACAATTAATTAGAATGGTAACTAACGTTAATATTCAAATTAATATTGTGACAGTTCGTCATATTGACCAGTCTTTCCTGGGTTAATGCAGCAGGTAACTGACGAGTAACAGATAGGTCCTTATCATATTGAACAGATGTTTGTTTCGAAGATCCTGCGGAAACAGGAAGCAAGAATGAGGACTGTGGCATAACTATAGTGGACGAATCGGCGACTTGACCAAATATTTTATCTGAAATTTTTTGTTATTTTTAATAGACGATTCAATATATCCCTCGGCCACGTTGGAGGATTTCCATCCTCCATGTCTCTTCAGCACGTCTATTGTTGCTCCCGAATCAGCTAACAAAGACGCAGATGTGCGTCTAAAACAATGTCCCGTATATGACGTCGCATTTTCTAATTTCAAGAAAGCTGCTATTTGCCGTGGAAATGTACCAAACATGTTTTTTCCTACTATTCGTGCAGTACATTTTTTGTTGATGTATTGACAAAAAATTTGAATGAGGTGTCCCTGTCTTTCGCAATGCCACATATTTTCGAAATATCGCCACAAAACTGATGGCACTGTTTTCTGAAATTTTGATCAAAAAATTTCGGTCAATTTTATTTTTGGTGTTTCTAATCGCAATTATGAAGGAATCGCCCAAATCTCTCACATCGTCGATTTCTAAATCAACCAACTCTTTTCCACGACAAGCTCCCGCAAAGCCAAAAATAAGTGCAACCTACAAAAAAATTGATTTCTTAAAATTTCTGAATATAAACACATTTCCAGTTTTACCTTAAGCATTAAATATTTATCATCCGGAGCCTCCAGTAAGAACTGATCTGCTCAGACGTGAGAATTCTTGACTTCTTTGGCTTGAATTCCTCATTTCTTCCCTTGAAAAAAGCTAATAATTTTGGAAATTTACTTATATCAATATCTTCTCTAATGTTAATAACCGATTTCAGCATTGAGTAATGTGCCCAGAGAGTTGAGGCACAAACCGCTTTTGATTTATCATTGAAGTAGACTAACAGCGCATTTTCAGTAGGTTGTCTCACATTTTTTAAGCGGCACCACTTTTTAAAAGCATCGTACTGCTGCTCGTATAGTTTTCTAGATTACGGTGGTAACAATTTTTCACCTACTTCGGCTGCTCTTTTATCAATATCAGATACACCTTCTTCACTCATGATACCAATAATTATCAATAACAATGTTTCTCTATAATGACACTAGTAATGACAATGTTTCTAAATTATAATTGTCACAACGCAATGTTACTATGGTAACTTATTTTAAAGACAGTTTATTAAATGAGTTGAAGAGAGAAAAAACTGATTGAAATTAATGAAATAATTAATAAAATTATACCCGAAGTACGAAAAGTATCGTATATACCTTGCGACTGAAGTACATTTAATCCTTCAGGTAAATTACTTTAAACTTTACCTTCAGGATTAAATGTACTACTTCAGTCCCGCGGTATATAATATACTATTTTTCTGTGACGGGAAAAAAATTTGACATTTCATCTCTGTTGATAGGTAACAAAATATAACTTTTCACGAAATTACCTTTTTCCCTGGGAAAAAGGTGAATACTTTTTGCCCGGATATATATACATATAGATAATGGATGATATTTGATTTTAATTTCTGTTCTGTGTGCCACCGATTCATCAACATACCCTTCAGCGACCGTTGATGACTTCCAACCGCCATGTTTCTTTAGTGTCATCAAGTCTCCCCCAGATTCAACTAAAAGTGTAGCAGACGATCTTCGAAATGACTGATCTGTATATGAGTTAGCATTTTCAAGTTGAAGGAAATTAGCTACTGTTTCAGGTACCCTATAAAACTGATTGATACATTTCCATTGCGATATGCATAAAACAGGCGACGATCTTTTGCTGCTGAACATTCGGTAATATTTAATATATTCTTCAGCAGCTAGAAATCTCCTGATTACACTCGTGTTTACATCATTCTTTGTTTGGTTCAGTTTCACAATTAATAACTTTCCCGAATCTTCAATATCATCAAATGTTACCTGGCTGATTTCACACATTCGACAAGCTCCTACAATCCCAAATACAACAACAACCTTGGCCCTTAAATGAACCTCATCGGGTGCATTATTTGAAAAATCACTAATTTGTGTACTCGTAAGAATCGCTGCTTTCTTGGGCGTGTAAGCTTTTTCATTTTGTTTCAGAAATGTTATTAGTTTGAAATATTTTGAAATATCTACATTATTATTAGATCGTAACATCGTTGAAGAATTCGACCACACTGGTGATGGCTTTTGTTGTTGTGCCAGTTCCGAAAAATAAGACTATAACACTGTCTCCGAGAAAGAACTGCATGTCTTTTTCATTTTCCATTCCATAAATCTCGAATACGCGGTTTCGTAAATTTTCCGTGTCTTAGCTGGCAATAATTTTCGTGACGCTACTTGCGCTGCTTCTAACAACTCCGATGGAGTCAGAGAAAACTAAGAATCAAGCATTTTTAACTTTATAGTATTCAAAATAACTACTAAACAATGACTGAGTTGAATGATTGTTTGGGCTAT